>CALNHX010008322.1:0-62085 GCA_940337035.1 Agriotes lineatus | reverse complement strand
ATGATGGGGATTTATAATTAGCTTTTAGCAAAGAGCATATAATGAGAAGAGACTCAGCGCTGGGCAGTATTAGCGTATAGCTTAAAATCTCCCGCCCGCTAGGCTCCCAGGTCTTATCCCTCTGGCAGGAGGGATCCCAGTTAAACAGCTCAGAGCAAAACCATAATTCTAGAATTCGTTGGTTTAAA
Source organism: Agriotes lineatus (assembly GCA_940337035.1). Classification (NCBI taxonomy): domain Eukaryota; kingdom Metazoa; phylum Arthropoda; class Insecta; order Coleoptera; family Elateridae; genus Agriotes; species Agriotes lineatus. Next base: position 61,897 of record CALNHX010008322.1, on the reverse strand, counting down.
CTAAAGTGCGGTGTTGCCAAGGTTAACACAACCTTCGAACGAAAGTAACTTGGGTTACAAAACGCGGACAAAATTTCCCATTGTCTCTTAGCCAAAACAGAGTCGGGCGGTCACCCACATAAAGTGTCAGATTTCACAGGCCTCACAAAATCAGCTATATTAGTTTTGTCAGCATTATAGCAAAGAGCATTGAGTGCTCTTTGATTATAGTATATCGAGTGATCAAGTAAATATCAGCTCTAGTTTACTGTAGTTTCATAATTGCGTGCATAATTTCGAAAAATGTTTTTAATTGTGAGAAATTAAAAAACACCGTAAAATCAATAAAACATTTATTATTTCAATCGCTCCCTGAGCCGACCTCCTCCGTTTGTTTAAAGCTTCTTTCAAAAGTGTCACTTAAAACAGGAAACGGACCATTGGCAAATCTGGGCTAGATTTAACCCGTCCGACAACAAAAGACATCCGACCCAATGGCTCTTAAAGCTAAGGGTAGAGGTATTTATGGCCTTTTACTACTGTGCGTAAAAGAAACGTCATTATACACAAATAAGCTACTAAATGATCTTAAATATTATAACAGCATTATTTTTTGACTTAGGTAATTCCAAAAAACCTCCCCTATCTACATCATTTATCATTATTTTCAAATCAGATATACTGGAGCTAGAGTTCGTATGATATCAATTTGATATTCAGCAAAAAAATCGAGGCACTGCTAAATAAATATGACCGCTAGACGATTATTTTAAAGGCGGCACATTCCATGCAAAATGAACGGTGTATTTTGTTTTCTTTGTCAACGATCGTGTTTGCCGCGCCGCCACACGTGCAAGACTGCTATAGGAAATTCAATTCAAGTTATAAACAAGTTATTCTGTACAATTAAAATTTATTTTTAGTTAATAATATCTCGAATAAAATCTGTGGAACATCGTAAAATGAAGCATTCATTTCACTGTAGCCTGCCTTATTGAGATGACAAAATTGGAAGTTTATTTTTAGAATTATTATAATGTACTATTGTTACCAAAAAAAACTAGGACAACGTTTTTTTAGCTGTGTGAATCTGAATTTTTAATTTGCAACTGATATGTGATTAACTTTCAAATTATTTCAAAACGTCACTATCAATCATGCCTAAAGTAAGTTCAGTTTCAATAGCTAGGAGTAATGCTGGCATACAAAACGGGGTAACTATTCAGCAAATTGCATGTTAATTTAGTTTTATAACTATTTTATATTGTAGCTTTTGATATTACAATGTTATGACATGTAAATAATTCTAACCTGTCATATGACAGTTTCTTAAGGTCATTTAATCAACTAAAACAATAGAAAAGCATGGCTAATGGATTTGGAGGTTGTCCTAGTTTTTTGTGGTACCAATAGTACCTTTTGAATTATATTTTTGTGAATGCTGTTAATCATAATTTTAATAAAAAGAGAAATGACATAATGTAAATGAGTTTCGCAGGTAAAATTTCTAAAATATTTCATAATTGTTATACATTCTTTTTGTATATTTACAGTTACACTGTTATATAATTTATAATTTTCATAAAATGTGGGAAATTGTTTTATCAAAATACCTATAAAAGCATTAAATTCGTTAGATGGTTGTTTTAAATATTTTATGTGACTAACATTATATAATCTCTGGCGAAAATAAATGCTTCATTTTCTTTATTTATTAGCTGTAACTCGCTAGAACGGGTAGGTCAATATGTATAAATAAATACGAGAACCGAGACAAATTGTACTTCTGGCTAAAATAGGTACTCTGTTCTTTGCTTTTGGGTTAGCCATAAATACTTCAAACTTTTCTAATCGACTTGAAATATTGGTCACCATTTAAATTAACTATTTTTATAACTTTTCAATATTTTACCTCCCCCAGTAACCCACTGCCATAAAAAAATGAAAAAGCATAGTAGGCCTAGTTAACGTTATTAAATAAAGTTAATCAGAATCACAAAAATAGTCGAAATGTAAATTATTATTTAACTTGCTATTTACATTTACAGGAACATAAATTGACAGCTCATTTACTTCAATGAGAGACAACCATTGAAATTTAATTCGTTTAGATTAAATTAAAAATTACGTAGTTTGAATAATTTTTATTTTAAAAATACATACGTATGTATACTTAATGTACCTAATTATTTTATTTTATTGTATGGCTATTCCGTCCCTGGTTGCAGTTGCTTTATAAGTAAGAAAAAAACACGAAGGTTACATATACCCTGGACCAGATAGGGCGTGATGGGCCATTGTAGTACATGAAAATAAAAGAAACACTTACTGATCTGAAAAATAACGGAATATAGTATCTCACCCGGGGTTACCCCCCTCCCCCCCCCCCTACCTGTCGTGAATGGATAATCAAAAACGAAAATGATTATCTATTTTTCAAAATTTCTTTAAAATCAAGGGTGTCATATGATCCTTGTAAAATTTAATCAACTTGGGTAGCATTTTATCGGTCCACAAATCAGCATCTTTAAAAATCTAAAATTGACAGGTTAATAAATTTATTATAGGTGTAGCTATATAAAATACATTAACAACAAACCATTTCCACGAGCAAACCGTGAGGCGTCCACACAATAAAATAGCAGAGCTGTCTGTCAGTTACTGCCAGTTGGCCCTGTATCTGATAATAGTACTTATGCGACCTTTTTAAAGTTGGTAGTCCATTTTCAGTTGCATATAAGACAGTTTTTTGTTATCGATGGCTTCCTCAGGACTCATATTAGCTGTGCTTTTAGGACATTTAATTTCAACTAAATGACGCCGCTGTGTCACTTTACGAATAAAGTTGTAAATTACAGGTAAATGCTTCAATAGCATCCAACGTGTTTCTGAATAACTTTAGAATGGAGCTGACCGAAAAACGTGAGAAGCAATACAGAAATATTTACACATTGAAGAAGTGTAAGTACAATTACGGAATTAAATTCATAATCAAATTAGAGCTTTAATTCCCAGTATGAAAAACGCATTACTGATTCTGTGAAATACTTTAGTTGTTAATTATTCTTAAGAATATTTTTGTAAAAGCTTTTATTCCTGACGAATCAACCAACTTACAGTTAAAAAATAACCAAGTCGGGCACATAGTTTAATATAGAATTAATATATAAGTAATTTAAGGTATATTGTTGTTAGAGAAATCACGTGAAAAACGTTTTTTTTGTTTTATTAAATGAGACATTTGTCTCACTGGTTGCTAGTAACTTAAATATTACAACACAACATGTTACGTGTCCCGATTTCTAAGGCGCCGACACGTATGAAAGCAACTATTTTTCACTCATTTTCTTGCGTTAATCACACTGCAAATTCATGAAAAAAAGTATGACTTCCAAAACTAGTTGCACACATAACTATTTAATATTTTTTATTTGAATAAGTTTCAACGCTCACACTGACAGTCATAAAACGAAATTTGCTTGCAAATTTTACTGCTAACTTTAATAAAACTACGTCTAGGTACTGTTTTTGTAAATTAAAATGCGAATAATAAATTTTTCGTTGACCGCTTGTTAATTCCTAAAAAAGGATGGATTAATTGATGTCATTAATACACTGTTTTTGATTAATACACTCTTTTTCATTAATTACCTAACTGTTTTTGTGATTTTGACGTTTTGATGATATTTCGCATGGAGGTTAGTTGTACTAATCAAATTTTTCACCACAAAAAAAATTTTGTGGCCAACGAAAAAAAATTGTAATCAACGCGTTTGTTAATGGGCGATTAATAATCTCAACTATTAAAGGCACTCACTCGCTATCGCTCGTTCGTGCTTTAAACAGTTTCGATTATTAATCGCCTTCATTAACACACTTGTTGGTTAAATACCTATTTCCACAACAGTTATACAAAAAGTTGGCCAATGATATTTTTTAATAAAAAAGTGTTACGAATACAAAAAAAAAATAAGTAGTTCTTTATTTATCAGCTGTAACTCGCTAGAACGGGTAGGTCAATATCTATAAATATATACGTATACGAGAACCGAGGCAAATTGTACTTCTGGCTAAAATATGTACTTTTTTCTTTGCTTTTGGCTTAGCCATAAATACTTCATTTTTATTATTAGTAAAAATTGCTGAAGAATGCTTCCTCAATATGAACCACCGATGCCACGTATATAAGGAAAAAATCGGTAACATCTTGATTAATTCTACTAGTTAAAAGATATTCTACTTTGTAGCGGCTATCTACATATTGAAATAATTAGACTTCTGTTTTATAATAATATGCCCTTTTGAAAATGGAGAAGTGACCGGTGTTTGCCTACTCTTATTAATTAATTGAACTAACTGCGATGTCTTGTTTATAGTATCTACTTGCTTATCTAAATCAATGCTAATAAAACTATTTTTTAGGGCACTCTATAAATTTGACCTTGAATTCATTATATCGAACCAATCATTAAATATTTGCATTACGTTTGAAATTTTTTCCCAAGGATAATTTAACGGTAAATGTTCAGTTCTTCCTAAATACGCAATGGCTTTTGCAACGCAATTGGATAATAATTGAACAGCTGGCCGTACTTTTTGTCTCTGGGACCTTTTAACATGTACCTAAATGATGCCGGCTAAGTTTGTGGGTAAGCGTTAATTCAGAAACTAGCAACACTTCAAAACCAAGCTTATTAATTATTAAATTATCAAAAATTAATCTCGAATCTAAAATATGGTAGCGACCAAGTTTTATGAGATGCGTTGCATCTGCAAACACATAAATATTTAAAGAATTATCACTTGGATGACCAAAAAAAACAAGTTTTTTCGTAGCCAATTCCAAACTCCGATAATAATTTTCTATTACTGGGGCCCATATGACTTGCAATTGCCACTACATTGTGAAGATTAACAATAATTTCATTAAGAATTGTACGTGTCAAAAACGAATAATAGAGACACGTTGCTACGTTCGTACGTATTGCAATAATAAATTCAACTTCAAAAGTTCAAATGAACGGCTCGGGGATGCTGTCAAGTCGGTTTTAGGGCGAATTAGCTGACATACCGTGTTTAGGTGTATCGTGCTACCCTTCTTAGAACGCCTAGTCATATGAAATAACAAAACCAAACATTTCAACAACTCGTATTCGAATATCTTGATTGTAAAATTCCTTCTATTTTGCCCATCACTACTTCCTTCTCAGAACGCTATGAGAATGTGGCAACATGGCCAATAAATCTTTGTGCTGGGATAATTTTATGGTTGTGCCAGCTGGTGTCAGGTAGAAAAGTCCAAGGGACGTTTGCTCGCTGCAAATATATTTGAGAAATGTGGGTATGCAACCCAATTAACAACCAATACGATCACAGCCATAAGCCTGAGTCTCTTCTAATTATATGCTCTTTGCTTTTAGTTTATTTGCGTTTTTAAGCATTTCTATTTTTCTGCTCTAGTTGACAAAGGATACTATAGTACGTCTAGAAAGTATCCGGAATTTTATAGTTTTAAGAAATGCCATGACTTCTAAAATGTTGTGTGCGTATTGTCAGGGTAATAGATCATGGATAAAATAAACGACAATCCTGTATGTCTTCTTCTTTCTCCCCTTCCTTGTACCCCTGCGGGCGTCGGATTTGGGTTGCTTATCCAGTCGTCCATTTTTTCCCACTCTTTTCTGTTTTCAACTAGTTCCTTCATCTCCTTCACTGTTTTCCCCCTATCTTTTCCTATTTCTGCTATTTGTTGTATCCATTTCTTCCTAGGTCGTCCTCTTCTCCTTTTCTTATAGTGTTTTGTTTCCCATACTTTTCTAGTCAATCTGTCTGGGCTCATTCTTGTCATGTGACCGAACCAGCTAAGTTGTTTTCTTTGTACCTTACTCGTTATTGACTCCAGTTCTACCATTTCCCTTATTGTTCTATTGGTTAGTCTATCCCACTTTGTTTTTGCTATTCTTCGTAATTGCTTCATTTCCATAACTTCTATCTTCCCTGCGTGTTTCTTCTGTATCGCCCAGTTTTCACATGCGTATAATAGTGTTGGGATAGTTATTACATTATGGATTCTTAATTTTGTTTCTTGTTTCAGTTCCTTCTTCGATAACAGTGGTCTTAATGCATAGTAGAGTTTAGTTGACTTCCTCCCTCTGTTTGTTAATTCTGCGTCTATGTTGCCATCATTTGTTATTAGACTCCCTAAATATTCATAGGTTGTCACTTCCTCCAATGTTGTGCCCTTGCACTTTACTGTTGTTTTCTCTTCATGCTTCTTATTTATCACCATTATCTTACTTTTCTCTGTATTTATTTCCATTTTCATTCGTTCTATTTCTTCTGTCCATATGTTCACTAGTTTCTGCATCTTCTTTCTTGTGTCTGCTATTAACACTATATCGTCTGCGTACATTAGTGTATCTACTTTTACCGGCTCCAGATTTCGATACCCTATTAGTGTTTTTAGTTGTTTTGTTCTTTCCCTTGTGTTTTTAATTAATTTACTCATTACTATTATGAACAATAGAGGGCTGAGACTATCCCTCTGCTTAATTCCTTTCCTCCATGCGAATTCATCTGACCTTTCTCTTCGTATCTGTACCTTTCCTTTAACATTTTTGAACGTGCTACGTATTACTTGTATGAGTGTTTTCGGGGTACGAGTTTCATTCAGGCATTTCCATACTACTTCTCTATCAATCGAGTCAAATGCTGCCCTGAGATCTATAAATGTCAAGACGAGTTCTTCCCCGTTTTCTAGTACCCTTTCTATCAAGTTCCTTATAATGAATATGTATTCGTTTGTCTGTCTCCCTGGCATGTATGCTGCCTGCTCTTCGACTATTTCCTCCTCTACAAATTGTCTCGTTTTTTTCTCTATTATTTTTGTGTAGATTTTAAAGCATATCGGTGTATTTTTGTGTAGATTTTAAAGCATATCGGTGATAGGCATATGGCTCTGTAGTTTCCACATTGTGCTCGTTCCCCTTTTTTGTATATCGGTACTATCAGATTTGTTTCCCAGTCCGTTGGTATTTCTCTCGTTTCCCATGCTCTTCTACATAACCTCCATAGCCAGTTTATTCCATCCTCTGCTAAGTATTTAATAATTTCCGGTTCAATTTTGTCTTCCCCTCCTGCCTTCCCTGTTTTTATATTTTTTATTGCCTGTTCTATTTCTTCTAGACTTATATTTTCTACTTGTGCCTCTTCCTCCTCCTGCTCATTATTTATTTCTTGTTCTTCTGTTAATCTGTCAAACTTATCCTCATAATATTCCTTCCATACCTTAACAATGTTGTTGATGTCTACCTGTAGATTATTCTCTTTATCTTTTATTCCCATTATTTCTTTTCCTTTCTTGCCTTTCATTGCTCTTATTCTTGCCCAAAAATTCCTGTATGTCAAACATGTTTATTTCTGAGAAGCTTAAAATAAATTACTTTTCTGGATACTTTCTAGACGTACTATAGTATTGGTCTATTTTTCTTTTCTTCATATTTACCAATTCTTATATTTTCTACTTCTGTGTTGAAGTCCAACTCTAATTCCATTTTAACTGCAACTTCTTTGAATCGCTCTATCAGCTTTCCTCTCGTTTCTTTTGCTTCTTCCAATACTCCGTAACAAACCAGGTTTTTCTTTTTCTAGTTTCTCTATTTTTATTTCCTGTTGATTTATGTGGTCTTCCAGTTTCTCTATTCTTGCATTTTGTTTCTCAATTGTTTCCTCTCGCCTTTCTATTGTTAATCTTAGTTGCCTTATTTCTTCTTTGTTGTTTTGGCTTTCTTCGGTTGTTTTCTCAATGTTTCCATTCAGTGTGTCCAATTGTGTCGTAATTTTTTCGAGCTTGTGTTGCGTCACTTCCATTTTGTGGCATTTTATTATTTTAGTTGTGACTCGTGTAGTTCAAAATTACTCAAATTTGTTCAGTATCAGTCAACCCGTCGGTCCTATTCTTGACCAACTTTAAATCAGTTTGGGATTCGCGGCTTTCTCAATTTCTAAAAATAGATCACGTCCTTTTTCAATTCTTGCTCGCTCCTCCCGCATGTCCGCTACCCGCAAAAATGCACCAAACCGGTGGATCACGTCGCCACAACTGCAAGTGGCCACTGCTACCACAGAATCTTCGATCGTAGAAATAAACAAAGCCAAAAACTCTGTTCTACACTTTCCGTCTATCTCCAACCACTTAAATTTTTTGCAACCCCTAAATTCGATACTTCACTGCACTATTTGCACTACTTTTTACACTTCATGCCTCCAAAGACAGCTGTCTAACTTGAAAACTTTACTGAGCGACTCGCCCAATATTTCACTCGACCGGACCGCGAACTCAACCCCTCTTTTCCATTAATCGTTCTAATATTTCATTTCGCAATATTTGTAATCAGTATTTTGTCTGCACTCTTTTATTGCTATTGAATTTTATTATCTTCGTTCTTTTCCTCTATCCTAGCTGGCGCTAATAGCGATTTAATTAGTTTGGGTATATATGGCGTTGATGTTATGAATTCTCTCATTGGTATTTTCACTTCTTTCAGTTGATTTTCCACCTACTCATTAGAGTCCAAATTGTGCCTTCCTCATTTTACCTCTACCTTTGTAATCGATTCTTCAACTTACGTTTCATCTTCATTTTCTGATTCTATAAAGTATTTCTCCTCTTCTGGATGTTCTGCTGTCGGCTTTCATTTGTTTTCCGCTTTCATACCTTTATAGACTAATTTTAGGTTCTTTCTTTCATTTTGTATTTGCTTCTGCAAAATTTCGTTTTGTCTTGAAGTCGTCTACTTCCATAAATATTCTCCTAGATTTGTTCCCTTTTCAGTTACCAGCCATCTGGTGAAACTTTCATCAAACAGGGTGTATATTCACACTATTACCTTGTAAGATTGTTCCGATTTTAAACAATTTATTTAGCAAATAACACTAATACCTACAATTGACACTTCATACCACCAAAACACACTTCCATTCAGTTCTGCAGATAAATACCTATAATTAACTGTTCAATTCAGTTCAGATGTGGAAAAACAAATACAGCTCACAAATAAGAAAAAAATGAATACGAGAAGGTGGAGATATTTATTTACCAATCGGGATTTGTTAAGGAATACATCTAATAATAACTAATACGGATATAAGTAGTTACTACACTGTAGGAATGTTTCTTATACCGTCGTTTAAAAAATTCTGCCACCAACAATCGTGGAGAGATCTTATGTTGTAACAAAGAACTAACCGACTACATCCTAGAACCTACCTATGCAGAGTACAGCTAACAAACGGTGCACTCAATCTTAATTGGTGTAAACGATGCTTAATACATTTACTTACACATACCACTCATGATCGTTTCAAACAAAATGCGGTCAATAATAAATAACATATTCCAAATCGTTAAATTAATTATAACTAAAAGAACACCTAGCTGAAGATTTTGCTACTTGTGAGACATCGAGAGCCAAATAATGCCAGGCCGAGATCTGAGCAATATCTGCAAAACAAAAAAACAATTAAAAGCCACCGCTTATTAAGTTGCAAAACCTACTACAGTTTACGAAGGGAATCCAGAAGGAGGCTGTCCCGGCACCGAATACTGAGGCCTAAAGTTGGCAAAGTTTGCTGCTGCAGCAGCTGCCGCAAAGTTAGGCAGATTGCCGGCATTGAATCCCGGGGGAAACTGGCTCATTACTTGCGCTACAAATATTACGATACATAAAGCTCTGAATATTAGCCCGGTAAATTACATACCTGCAGACTGATTCGTCGAGGAGGAGGTTGCTGCAAGACGAGACAAAATGCTACGCTCTGACATCTGCAACCGTTGTGCTACGGGGGGAATTCGCGCCAAGGTTGCGGGCAGTCTGGATACGTCGGACTTCATATCGGAAAGCAGCTCTTCCAGCTGATTCAGAACCTAAAACGGTTAATTCAATGTTAAGATTTGTTTGTCGGCATCACGAATAGACTTACTTTATGCAACACCGCATTCGCAGGTTTATTGCCAGCCAGAGATTCCTTGCTAAGGTGCTGATGCGACTCCGCCAAGCACTCGACCTCAGCGAAGCGAGCGTTCAGGGACATCGCTGGGTGGTTTGGATCTTGCGTCAAGTTCAAGTAGGCAGCGCGTCGCAGCTGCTCTTCGATGACCAATGCTTGTTCTAGCAGCTGCCGAAATAATTTGAGTTGAGCACACCGCACTGCGCTTTGTGTAAATTACAAACCTTGAAACGTCTGGCTAGGAATTTATTTTTGATTTCGAGGAAGTTGCCTTTGCCAACGTCCATTTTGAAGGGCTCGTTGATGATGGCAAAGCGGGTGTCCGCTTGGATGTCCTGCCAGCGGCCGTAGCCGTGGGTCACTATGCCGGCCAAAAGCCAGTAGTCGTGCCTCCTGTGCCATATCTCATACTCTCGGCCAGGGGTTGCCGCCTGCAAAAACAACTTCTCTAATGTTTGGGGTTCGCAGACTATGTTTTTCAACAAAGGTGGATGGGTTTAAAATTTTAAAAACAGGCTGTGATTTTTTATTTAATAAATGCTTAGGGGATCTAAAATTTACCTTTTAGTGTGTTATGGTCAAAGGAATGACTCAAGTACAGTCATTAAAATAAATTAGAGATCCTTTAATGAGAGACCGGACAATTTGTTACCAAATCTTAATTGGTGCAGCCATTTTATAAAACAGTTTTAAATTTGATGGTTGTAACAATAATAATAATGAAATGCTAAATATGCCATACATTCACAATGGTTCCTTTTTCGAGTAGGCTATGTTAGAGTGACATTTTTGTTGGTACGCAAGCGAAATAATTAGACGCAACAAAACGGGGTTATGTTGTTTTCAATTTGTGGTTATGATTTTTTAAAGCTTGCACTGTTGCCAGGTAAATTTTTGTCTCCATCTGTAAATTTTGACATTAAAATTGCAACAATGTCAACAAAGCAGTTGCAAAAAATGCCATATTTTTTTTTATGTCACAGTTTGACTTCTATCACAATTCATGCATGCAATCTAAAAAAAACATAACAGACTACTGGGAGGAGGAAACGTTGCGCATGAATCATAGCTTTAAATCTTTCAGTGCTGTGAAAATTTCAAGATTACAGCAAATGCTCAATAACATAAACAGCGGATAATGAAAACAACACGCTAATGTAAACACAAAATTCATACTATAGGATCAAACAGAATGCCCGATAATGTAAACAGTTCTTGGCGATTTATGTAGGGGATTTCCCTCTGCAACTGCTGAATACTTTAATAGGCGAAAGTACAACAATAAAACTAATGATAATGAATAATCTACAGTCCCACAACCAATAGTGTTCAACAGGCCAACTGTCCTACTCCGGAGATGTTACCATCGCTGTGACTGTAAAAGGAGAAAAGCAAAGGCAACCAACTTCTCAGTTGGAGCTGATCGTGGGTTAAACAAAAAACTCTAATTGTAAGGTATAAATAAAAAAAAAATATATGGGCCCCAAGGAACAGGCAACCCGGCACTTTGCTAATCAAAACGATACATGACGATGGGTGCTACTAACCAATCCTGAAAGACAATAGAGGTAACGGTCAGGGTAGTACAGTCGAGACACTACTATGAAACATTTTGCCTGTATTTTTAAGTGTATACACTGGGATTTTACGGTTGTGATGGTTTTGATTGTTGTCAGATTTTTTATTGTTTGTCAAATATGAAATGCCAGCTCACATTAATAAAGTAACCAGAGCAAACATATTACGTATTCTGATTTCTAAGGCGCCGACAGTACATACACAACAATAAAAATTTAAAAAAACACCAAACCAGATGTAATTAAATCATGTCATAAATGATCAGCATAAACAACACAGGTAAAATATCACCGAGTAGTTTAGAAACTCACCAAAATATTTGTACATAATTTAATTAATTGATAATGAATATTTAATGTAAATCATTATTGTAAAGAAAGAAATTACAGATTGACTGTCAAATTGGCAATTTGCATTATCAGAAGGTTGTCGGTAGTACGTATGACCACGACAAAATTGTTACAGATTAAATTTTGGGTGTCCAGCTGAATTCGACCCTATACCCACTAATGCAAGAACATTCAGATGTTTACAATAATTAATAAAATCGCTCCCACAGACTCAAGATCTTGTTTCTGATTATGAGGCGCTTCATAACCCGGAATATAACTTGTAGTTGATTTAAATCTCATCAGTTTCAAAGCATCGAATAATTATAAGTATTTCAGCAAATTCTTGCAAGTGCAGGATTAATCATAAGTTCGATTCAACCGAAATCAGATTAAGTTTTCATGCAAGGTTGCCTTACAAATCTCAAAATTTACAATTAAAATTGAGTGGAGCATGTGACACTTCCGCTTGGGGTTTTAGTTCGACACATTATAGGTTAGGATGTAAACAAACGCCTAAATCTGGATTAACTTGATAATTCTTAATTACGAGGGCAATTTAAGGTTTACTGAACATAAAACAAGCTAATGCAACCACAAAATAACATATTATTAAAAGGGTTCCAACCATACGTAGGTAATCTTAATGGTAGACATCTCAACGCAGGGGCAAAACAAAATGGATGGAGACACACCTTATGTGGTAAATTCCCCCAGGTAGCAAACACACATATTGGAAGTCCTATCGAACAGTGTAGAGGGCAGCGGAACTATAGGTGAGCGTTTGGTGATGAAGCTCCAGGAGTAGAACCTTCATGTGCACGAGTCCCATATGAACAAGGTGCGGTCACCCAAGGAACGAAGACTTTAGCTCCATGCCGTAAATAAAAACGACCCTTGTGAGTGTTTCGCCCTTAACTTCGCCAGCGTGAAACGTGCCGCGTGCAGACCATGTCCCAAATCAATGTTTATTCTTGGAAAATCACAAATACCCTTCACAGTAACGTCATCACAATATCCCAAACAGAACGAGGGTCTACAGGTAAATTTCCGAACAAGGATGCTTGTGAACAAATTCGATTAATCAAACGTTTTATTTCAGAACTGCATTTCACAAGAGTATGCCTTTCTGCACCAGAACGTGGAGGCGAATGATAGGAAAAGGTGATAAAATCCAAAATTTTTGAAAACCTTAAAAGGGTACAGGGCAGCCAACCAGAGCAGCTTGATGCATGGAATGTGGCCTACCCGTTAGGAATTTTCATACATTGAAATTTGAAAATTGAAAGTTAGGAAAAATTTCGATTTATTGAAAATTAGGCAAATATTTACATAAATAGCTCTAAATAATTTTAAACCTGTAACAGTGGGTTAACACCAAAATGATCAACATCCATTTATCAGACAAAAGCTCTCTGATAAGCCATAACTTGTTATAGAAAAAACATAATACGGCGCAATTCCGAACTATCTAAAGATACCTAAATTTTCAAATCGCAAAATAAACAAACAGCTGAGTATATAACCTCACTTATAGCGTTTTACCAGCAGTTTCCAAGTGTAAAAATGTTGGTAAATGTACGCACTGTAAGTGCAAGCAAAAAATTTAAATGTAGTTGTTGGGGTGGGTGCCGTTGGTTTCAGTGATACAACAGCACATTTTCTTAGTTGATGGCGGTTGATGGTTGTGGATTGTGGCAGTGGCTCAGTGAGACTGCTGCCTTACAAAGAGAGAAATTCAAAAAGATATAAGCCGATATGAGAAGCAAAAAATAGAAACAATAATGGAGGAAGAATCTGTTGAATCCAGTATCCTACAAAAGCAAACTCCAAAACGAACCAAAATCACAATTAAAAACTCCAATCTAGAAAACATACTCAACTCCCATACATCTACAAACCCACATAATAAATCCATAAATACAAACGACAACCCGAGTTACAAAGAAGTCTCGAAACAATAAGACACAATCACCATACAGACATGAAGCGCATTCAGAAAACTCATTTCAGGTGTAAATCGGCTTAGCGACGTATCTCCAGTCTCAAGTATTGTAAGGGGATACTGACTATCAAATTGAAACTAGATGAAACTCATCATAAAAAAAAAGCAGCTATCTCCAATAAATCTACCAAATGAAGTTCTTCCCAGATTTCTTTTAACTAACCAACGATGGAGAATTGGGAAAATTAACGGAGCTATTGCAATCACTCGATTATAAACCCATCATAAAGGGAAAGATGGAGTGTTTTCTTTTCGTGAGCTCCAGCAGCAAGTTCTTAAATTCAAAGACAAAAAAAGAGAAGCTGTTTCACTACCACAGTGGGACGAAATAATCTAGAAAATATAAGTGGGACAAGAGGCACTGCCTAATACATTCAGCTGCACGCTTTTACTCTTAACATATAAACCGAAAATCACCAGAGAGAGAGAGATGAAAAATGCGTTGAAGTGGGAGGTCGTTATGTAGAATAAATATAAAAATTTTAATTTTGATTAGAAATTTTGTATTCAAACTTCATTTTAATTTAAAAACTGCTGTTTTATAAAATTTTTGTGTAAAATTATACATATTGATAATTCTCTTGAAACATTTTCATGTTTTCTGAAGTTTTTCTCTCGCTGTACAACAAATATTAAGATTTTTATGTGGTAATCTTATTTTCTTGACGAGCTGAATATTTTATAGACTTTTCGTACTAAAATTAATAATAGATTTTTCTCCTATTGTCAACTCCATCCGTGGACATACTGTATGTGTACAACATCCCTCTCCCAAAATGTCAAAATGGACACTTAGTTTTACAGGTAAATACTGAGCTGCCAAAGCTAATTAATCCAAATAACTATTTCAGAGAGGGTAACAAAATCAGAAAACATCACATTACTTATCAAAATTATGAATGGGGAATTATACAATGCTTTTTATGAAATGCACTTCAAAAGTTACAAGAAAGAACTGCCTCTTATAGAGTATCATCCACTGATATTTCACCAGGATGGTGTATTTACATTTACACACAACATATATAAATGAAACTGTACCGGAACATCTGATTAGTAAGGCTCTTTTTATTGTTCAGTCAATCTAGCCATTAGTAAAGTCAATTGGCTCAAAACTATAAGTCATCTTACCTTTTCTTCATTCAGCCAAAGAGTATGAAGTTCAGTAAAACCACCATCAGCTATATTAAACATAAATCGCCTCTTGCTTGGTTCCTCGACTTCAAGTGTTTCAGGTTTTTTCTGCAAAAACACATTTTTATTCCCTAAATTTAGATCTAATCTTCAAATGAAACTAACCTTTTCTTCAGGAACAATGACTACATCGTCATCATCCTCCTTTTTCTCTTCCTTGGCCTTATCGTCCTTCTTTTCGGATTCCTCATCCTTGACTTCCTTCTTTGGTTCATCTTTCACTTCCTCACTGGCCTCACCCTTATCTTCATCCTCTTCACTCTTCTTAACTTCGCTGGGTTCTTCCTCCTTGGCCTCCTCACTGGTTGCCTCAGACTTGGCAGTCACTTCAGATTTAGCTTCACTCTTGGCCTCCGACTCGATCGACTCAGTTTCCATTTTTACTGACGCACTATCTTCAGCCTTCTCCTTAGTTTCTTCTATCTTTCTATCATCTTTCTTTGCATCTTTCTCCTCTTCTGTCTGCTGATATAAATAATATTTATCACAATGTAAAATTCAGTATTTGAAACAATACTTGTGCGTGAGTGTATATTTCACATTTTCCATAATTTCAACAATATTCATACTATGCATAAATTCTTAAAAACACTAACCTCTTTCTCTTTTTCTGAAGCATCGGCTTGAGTAGGTGCCGGACTGGCCGCCGCACTAGTAGCAGGCGTAGCACTCGTACTAGTTGTGGTGCTTTTAGGAGTATCGGCATCACCCGTGCTTCCCTGTGCAAGTGCCAGCGAGTTTGCTAGCTTACTTGCGTCGCCTGTCATCGTCCCCTTTCGGATGATTTCAGGCATGCTGTATTCGCCGTTGATGTGCTCGAACTCCTGGACCTTCTTACGAATCAAGGACATAACACCTATTCGGGTCAAGACGTGCTGCCGACTGAGCCCTTCCCGGGGAACGCCGTCGGCAAAGGTCTCCGCGTTATCCGCTCCTGGCTCGCAGAGATGCCGCATGAAGAGCGACACGTAGGCCTTGAATATCTTTTCGGATTTTCCCCGCAAATCGCGCACCAGCCACTGTGAGTTAAACGCATCCTGAGGAGGCATACCTGTGAAAAATATTTACCTGTATTAACCCATTAAATAACAGCGATGCATAAGGAAAGAAACCACTGTGCGATCAACAGGCAAAAAGAGGATGTACGATTATATCAGTGTTTCACTTGAAATGAATACTTTTAAATATATTCTGTATTCTTAAACATACGATTTGGAATTTTGGTGGTATGTACAGCTCCTTAAGGGGACTTAAGCTACCTATTTGGATTATTTTCCCCTTTGCATACCCACCTACTATGATCGATTAGAATGTGAATTATTCTAAACTTACTCTAGCGATCAAAGTAGATGTGATTTGATTTTAGAATCGTTTTTAGCCTCGTTAAAAACCTACAGATGTGAATTTTAGTTGCACAAAAATTTTAAAATGTTTTTAGAGGCAATAGTATTCGCATATGGTCATCAACGCATCAAATAACAAAATCTAAATTTTAAATATTCATTTTACTTCAACAAGATTTAAAAATTAGGTTCTGACCATATGCAATCTTGAATTTTGAAATCAAATCCAACCCATCTTGATCGCTAGGGTAAATTTCTTTACGCTTAAAAAACCAGAAGACATTTACGTGTATTCCTTTCAAATAGTGAAACACACAACACACTGTATATAATTCTTTAAAAAATCAAATAATTTTGATTATTTTAAGTATCGTCAATGCTGTTTAAATATTGTTAAAAATGTTCTAATTATGTCAAGGTTATTTTGAAACATTTGAAGGTCATTTTAAATATCAAGGCTAATTTTGGACGTTAAGGTAATTTTTTTATATTGGCAACGTCTGTTAAAATATTGTAAAAATTGGTTAAATATTATTAAGGTCACTTTAAATATTGTCATTATCAATATAAATATAATCATGGTTGGTTTGAATACTGCCAAGAAAGTGTCAAATATTGTAAAAGTGAGCTAAACATTGTCAGTCAAGATAGGTTCTACCGGGTTATGCCGTGGGCGTCAATTTAAACTTCAATCGACGACCACGGCAAACCCGGAAGAACCTACCATTATGGACAACGGCCGTGAAAGCCTGCATTCGACTATTGTCAAAGACAGTTCAATATTGTCATCAGTTCAAATATTGTGAAGGGTGGTTAAAAATGTTTGAGGTTGCTTTAAATATTACCAAGGTTGATTTAAATATTGGCACAGCCAGTTTAAACATTTTTAAAGTCTTTTTTAACTATTGCCAAGGTAGGTTAAGTATTTCCAAGATCAGTTTAAAAATTGTTAAGACTAATTACATACTTTCCTAGGAGGTTAAATATTGTCTAGGTCAGACTACATATTACCAAGATCAATTTCAATATCACCAACACCAGTTTAAATATTGCCAAGGTCGGTTAGATATGGTCAACATAGCTTTAAATATTGTTGAGGTCGGTTCAAATATGGTTGGGTCATTTTATATAAACTTTATTTATTTTATATTACCAAGGTTGGGTTACGTACAATCAAGATCATTTCATATAGTGCTAAATATCGTCAAGGTCAGTTTAAATATTGAAGGTCTAAATTATTGTGAATATTAACAAGGTTAATTTAAATATTATCAAGTCGTTTCAACTACTGTCAAAATCTTTTAACTACTGCCAAGGTTGGTTAAGTATCTCCATAGATTTAATAGTACTATATTGCTAGCGCATTAAGTGGAGAGGTCAAAGCGTAAGTGAGACAGACAACCAACTCTTTTAGACACTTGGTAAGCTGTGCACAAGCGTCGTCTGCGCGGTGGGAAAGTGGTCAAGTTTAATATTCGCTTCTAAGTCAGTTCAAATATTGTGAAGGTTGGTTAAAAATTTTTGAGGTCGCTTTAAATATTACCAAGGTTGATTTAAATATTGTCAAGTCCTTTTAACTACTGTCGACATCTTTTAACTTCTGTCGAGGTCGGTTAAGTATCCCCAAGATCGGTTTAGATAATGCCAAAATCAATTACACATTGTTAAAGGCAGTTAATGATTGTCAACAGCGGTAAAATGTTGTCTAAGTCAGTTTAAATATCGCCAAGGTCTGTTTAAATATTGCAAAAGTTATTTATTTATTTGTTTATTACAAGTATGGACGGACTCGAAGTCCTTTTACAGAAAAAAAAATGAAAAATAACATAACATTAATTCCGACGATAGTGACGACATGGCTCGTTCACTCAAAAACAAAAATAGTACTCCTCGCTGCGCTACAAAAGTGACTCAAACTAGGATCTAAAATATCACATGAGAGATCATTACACATGGCGCATATACGGGTTAGAGGATTGTTTAAGGTGTAGCACGACGTATAAGTTGTTTAAATATTACCATGATCAGTTTAAATATTGCCAAGGTTGTTTAAACATTGCAAAGGTCAATTGAACATTGTCAAAGGAGGTAAAAATTGAAGATTTTTAAGTATTACTACGGTTGATTTATATATTGTCAAGTCCTTTTAACTACTGTCGACATCTTTTAACTTTTGTCGAGGTCGGTTAAGTATCTCCAAGATCAGTTTAAATAATGCCAAGATCAATTACACATTGTTAAAGGCAGTTAATGATTGTCAACAGCGGTAAAATGTTGTCTAAGTCAGTTTAAATATTACCAAGGTCCATTTAAATATTGCCAAGCCGTATTTAAATATTGCCAAGTTCTGTTTAAATATTGCAAAAGTTGTTTAAATATTACCATGGTCAGTTACATATTGCCAAGGTTGTTTAAACATTGCAAAGGTCAATTGAACATTGTCAAAGGCGGTAAAAATTGAAGATTTTTAAATATTACTACGGTTGATTTATATATTGTCAAATCCTTTTAACTACTGTCGACATCTTTTAACTTTTGTCGAGGTCGGTTAAGTATCTCCAAGATCAGTTTAAATATTGTCATCAGCGGTAGAATGTTGTCTAAGGCAGTTTAAATATTACCAAGGTCTGTTTAAATATTGCAAAAGTTGTTTAAATATTACCATGATCAGTTTAAATATTGCCAAGGTTGCTTAAACATTGCAAAGGTCAATTGAACATTGTCAAAGGCAGTAAAAATTGAAGATTTTTAAATATTACTACGGTTGATTTATAAATTGTCAAGTCCTTTTAACTACTGTCGACATCTTTTAACTTTTGTCGAGGTCGGTTAAGTATCTCCAAGATCAGTTTAAATATTGTCATCAGCGGTAGAATGTTGTCTAAGGCAGTTTAAATATTACCAAGGTCCATTTAAATATTGCCAAGCCGTATTTAAATATCGCCAAGGTCTGTTTAAATATTGCCAAAGTCGCTTAAATATTACCAAAATCAGTTTCAATATTGCCAAGGTCGGTTAAATATTGCAAAAGACAATTTAACATTATCAAAGGCGGTTGAATGTTTTTTAGGTCAGTTTAAATATTAAAAAGGTTGATTTCAATATACCCAACATCAATTTAAATATTGCCTAGGTCAGTTAAATATTGTTGACGTCGTATCCATATATATAACAGGCTTGTCTGGGACGCTGTTTCAGCAGCCAAACCGTAAAAGATAGAGAAAAAAGTTAAGTTATATGTTTGGTATGGTCATGTCAGGTCAGGAACCGAATTTCAGTCACGTGACACTTCCGGTTTTCGAGAAATCACGTGATTTCCGTCCGTCCGGGACGCTGGTCCGTCCGGGACGCTGTTTCAGCAGCCAAACCGTAAGAGATAGAGAAAAAAGTTATTAAAATTATTTGTTTGGAATGGTCATGTCAGGTCAGAAACCGAATTTCAATCACGTGACAATTCCGGTTTTCGAGAAATCACGTGATTTCTCGAAAACGCGTTCTATTTGAAAAACGGTCTTTTTTGTTTTATTAAATGAGACATTTGTCTCACTGGTTGCTAGTATATTTACTAATATATTTTATATTACCACGATCAAATTACGTTGCTAGATATTGTCAATGTTTAAATATTGGGTTGGTTCAAATATTGTCAAGGTCAATTCAACTATTGCCAAGGTCGATTAGATATTGCCTAAGGCTGTTAAATATTGATCTTTTTTTTCTTCGAGCAGCTCAGTTGTCCCTTAGAAGATATGGCCGGCAGAGGCTTTCGTGATTGCTGAAATGCTAGATGACAACAGTCTCCAGCAATACTTCCTCAATTCCAGTTGTTGGTCTTTAAGTTGTTAACGTTAAAGTTGTGGATGGTGTTTGGCATTGTTGCATATATTTGTCAATTTTTTCGGTCTCTGGCTGTTGTTTTCCACGGTGTGATTCCCAATATTTTTAAATCGTTTTTAATATTATGATACCATCTAATTTTTGGTCTTCCCCTTTGTCTTGATACGCATTGGTTGCCAATTGTTTATTATTTTTATGCTTTTACTATTATTCATTCTTGTGATATGTCCCCATCATTTTAATCTTTGTTGATTTTATGTACTTGACTACATATCGGTTCCCTTGTTTATTTTTGTTATTTCGTGATTCATTAAGTTCCTTTTACCCTTCTTGTACAAGTCCTAATATTCCTCTTAATATCTCCCGTCGGTTTATCTATTGCCAAGGTTGGCTAAATATTTCCAAGGGTGTTAAATATTGTCAAAGGTGGTTAAATATTATTTTAGTTAATAGCAAAAATTTGGCATTTCAATAATTCAAAGAAAAGTTTTTTAGATCTCCTAAAAAACTTTTCTTCAAGTTAAATATTATCTTGGGGGGGATTTTGCCAAGGTCCAGTTAAATATCACCAAAGTTGGTTCTATATTTTTAAGGTCATGCTCAATTGTTGAATGCCATTTTGAATATTTTCAAGGTTGCTGTGTCAATTTCATGCTGTGCAAAATTTTAACACTATGTCTAGATGCACTACAAAGTGCATATTAAAGTATGATCAAAAATTATTTTCATCTAGTATGGCTATGGAATATTTCCTAATTTATGAATGCAACTACGTTTGCACTTAAATGTTGAACTTATTATTATAGTCGCATTCATAAAATAGAAAGTATTCCATGGCCATACTAGATGAAAATAATTTTTGATCATACGATACGTTTAGTTTTGGGTGCACTGCAAATAGAAAAAATTATAATCAAATCTCAAATTACTCGCTAATTTATATTAAAAAAAAGTAGATTAGAGCTATAGAGAAAAATTGCCAAAGTAAATTTTGTCCTGCCGGCATCAGTGCATTACACAGCATCTTAAACCTGCTGAGCTTCTTAGGTTATTTGCAGTCTTTGTTATTGTTGTAATACTCTATACCAACAATAAATTATAACAAAATTTGAGTAGACGTCAAATCAATGACGATTATGCTTTGGAGTGCACCCAATACTAAAAAATGTGTGCACTTTGGAGTGCATCTAGACACAGCTACATTTAAAATGTCGCTTTAATATTCTCAATGCCATTGTGATTTTACAAAATCATTCGAAATTTTAATATTATTTATTGAATACACAAGATAATAAAAATAAAACCGGTTGCACGGCTGTGTTAAGAATAACTTTCTATATCGATCTACTGGATGTACTTTTTGGGAAAAAAAAAGGTCAACTGATATGAAATCTTGAAAATTTTACAACCGTGTGCTCCTAGCAAGAGCAACAAAAACTTAGCCGTAGATAAGTCTCGATACGAACTTCATAGAACTCAATCCTAATAGCTTTGAAAAATAAATGCAGCCAGAGTGGTCGCCAGGTAAAAACGTTCTGGAAAAATATTTTCACTCACCATATCTCATAATAGCATTTAGGAAAGCCTTGCGTTGGCGAGCATTGAAACCTAATACTTCAATATTTCCACCGACTCTGGCCAACAGAGGGGGCAGGGGACGGTCACGTTCATCTTTACGCTCCAAGCGCCTTCTGCCGCGACGGCTGAGATCATCGTTCTTCTCGTCGAAGTCGTCATCCTCTCTGTCCTCGTCTGATCCGGCGGAGAAGTCAGAATTGTAATCTGACAAGTTCTCCTGCCAAGTGGAGTCCTCCCGAGTGTCTGTTGTCATACCGCCGTCGTTGTAGTTCACTTGCTTACGGACACGTTTGCCTTTGCCTATTAAAAAAACAAAATCAATCAACAAACATTTCATAATTCTGACTCTCCGTATTTAATTTATTTGGTCTACACAAAATATATATAAACAACATAACAATTAAGAGCTTACAAGAGACGACAAATTCAGAAAATATTATTTACGTACCTAAAGTGCGTGCAATATCTTCCTGCTGTTGCTCGTAATGGTGTCGCAGCAGTTTAATCCAATACGCAGGATCAGTATTTTCAGCTTCCTGTTTGATAATTTCGGTGTTGACCTCTTCCTCATTGTCGCCCTCCTTGGTAACATAGCTTGCAACCTTGAAAGAGCTGAGGTACTCATTGGCCCAGTTTTCTTTCTGTTCGATACCTTCCTTGCTTCTGTCCAGCAATTCGGCGACTGCCTTATCGTCGTAATGAATGGCTTCATCCTCCTTGCCTTCGTCTTCCTTAAACAGTTCTTCAGTACCAAAACGAAGAATGTCGTCCAATTCTTGTTTGGTGAAATTTGTGCCTTTGCCTCCCATGCCCGGCCGTACCACCAAGTGGGTCAGCATCATCTTGCGCTTAGCGACCTGTAACATATCTACTGGTATAGTTCGAGCACAAATTGGAATCTATTTCCGCAAAACAAGTTTTTTTACTTCTTTCGTTACAACATATTGAACAGACACCAACAGTACCTGAGTAACTCGTTCTTCCACACTGTTACGAGTAACAAAACGGTATATCATCACTTTGTTGGCTTGACCGATTCGATGGGCTCTTGAGAAGGCTTGGATGTCGTTATGGGGATTCCAATCTGAGTCGTAGATGATTACAGTATCAGCCGTGGCCAAGTTAATACCCAAGCCACCAGCCCTGCAAATTGTTAAATGTTACACTGCAATGCTCTAAAGACACGGGCTGCATACTGACCGTGTGGACAGCAGAAATACAAATTGCTGGGCGCCGGGTGCGTTAAATCGATCTATGGCCTCCTGCCTAGATGTGCCGGTAACGCTGCCGTCTATACGTTCGTATTTGTAGCCCTCCCCTTCCAGGAAGTCTTCTAATACGTCCAGCATTTTGGTCATTTGCGAAAAAATCAATACCCTGCAATTATAAATATCGTATAATTTCCAAATTAAGTGTTACATGAAGTTGCAAATTTTTCTGCGTTTACAGTATAAGATTTGTTGAGAAAATGTCTACAAATAAAGTTTAAATACTGATCTTTGCTTCAACATTTTTGTAAACAGCCTTGTTGTGAACATTGCCACTGCTAAGGCACTGAGAAGGCAAGACACATACATTTTTTAGGTATAATTGGTATTTCTGTTCATAGGCTACCTTTGGGGCAGGAGTACGTGCGACATTACATGTAGTTTGGACCAGAAGAATGGAAGAAATAAAAAGAAGGAATATACAAATAATAGGCTTAAGCAAAACAATCAACAACGTCAACACATAAACAATTCTCAAAAATGGATATATATTATATTACTTAAAAATTTGTAAAAGGCTTTACCCACAACTTCCCTCGTCGATATTGTGACACTAAATAATTTTAAAAATCAAATTAAGTTAGGACTAAAAATATCTTCACGTTTCTAATGAGTTAAATAAATTTTCAAATAAAAAACCGTTACCAGTGGTCGAATTTCAGTTTCATGCCAGGTATATATATAATAATGTGTATGCAAAATATCATCTTCCTCCAACAAATAGTTTTTGAGTTATACCGCCAACAAACAGACAGACAGACAGACAGATGGATGGAATTGAGAAAACCTCTTTTTCGTCATCTAGAAACCCTGAAACGTGAAGATCTGAAGGAATCTCAGAAGGTGATTTTTTCGTGATTACAATACTTCCTTCATCCTTCAGACGAGAGACGTAAAAAGAAGTTGAGATTATAGTAACTAAAGAAATAGACAAATCCGAATGTATGTTTGAATACAAGAAACAAAAATAAGAAACTAGAAGGATTGTACATAGATTTACAAGAAACACCAAGTATAAAGACTAAAATGTTAAAATTTTTGTATACCAAGCAAACTAATAATCGGTAACTCATTTTTTGAGCTAGACATAATATGTACTACACATACAGAGGCATAACAAGAAACATATAAAGTGCAATAGACTATATAACATACACAAAAGAATCAGAGCTAAAATCACACAATCAGTCAAAATAAACAAAAATTCAGAGTTAAATACAGATCATACAGGGTCCTGCATTAGTGTCGGGCATCCATAGCGTCCTTATTTACAACAGTAGAAAAAAAAGTTTGATACAAAAGTTGTAGGATGTGGGTTGATGCATATTTTAAAAATGTTTTTAAATATACAGGGTGGTCCAAAAAAGTGTAACTTCATAAAATATATATATTTTTAAATGACACACCCTGTATTTTTGGCACATTAAGGTTCCTTTTGGTGTTCTCTCTTATGTACCAAAATAATTTTTTATTTGCTTCGATATTTTAGGAGCAATAAATAAAAAAAGATGAAAAGATCGTTTTGCACGCTAGGAAAAATTAGAAAAAAAATCTTGTTGGATCTGTTTTGTTCCAACTAGGGTTTCCAGTCCCGGGATCCGGTCCTGGGACAGTCCCGGGATTCTACCACAAAAACCGAGTCCCGGGACCACAGCCAGCCCAGGCGAAGTCCCGGGACCATGTCAACATGCGTGCGTATACTCGATATCAGAGAATTAGGACGGGTATTCACCGGCATCCGTCGTATTACTCATGCCTCTTGTACATTCTGCATTATTTGCGTTTTGCGTAAGGCAGGAGAGGTATTGTTTTCGGTAGGTTAGAATTAAACCTGTGTGTTGTTTCAGCCACATTTGCATATCTTCTTCTATTTATGTATTTGTCTGTTTTTTTTGTTGGATTTATATATGTGCGAAGAAGCTGAATAATTTATATTTTTGGGATTTAAGTGTGTTCGTTATTTGTCTGCTAAAGCGTTACAATTAGAATGAATTCCGATTTGCAACCTACCTTCATTCTACATTTACAAAAATAACGATTTGAAGTCACTATGGCAGCAGTTTTATATATTGAAAATAAACAATTGGCGAAATGTAAAGTGGGTTCCTACAAAATTATCATAATCAGAGGCAGCTTGACGAAAGGATTACACACACACTTTGCAGTTCAAACAAAAGCAAAAGCGACAGACATTTTTAGTACCAGAAGAAAGCAATGAAGTTGTAGACGAGCCCCAACGCAAATTATCAGCACAGAAATACTTTATTTAACTTAAAACACTTGTTTTTCTTTGGAAATTTTATTCGGAAATTTCTTTTTCGGGACCAGTTTCGGGATTTTTGGGACTAGTCCCGGGACCTGAAATTTAGCTCGTAAGTCCCGAAAACACTTTTGGTCCCGGGACTTGGAAACCCTAGTTCCAACTAAATAGTGTAAACAGTAATGCCAGAGGTCTAATAATACTCGGACAATAAACAGGTTTTTCTTATTTTATACAGGGTGTTCAAAATTTGGTTACAAAAATGGCAACTTTCAAATCAGTTTTTCTTAGTATTTTTAAATGGCACACCCCTGTATTTTATTTCATTATTTAATGCAGAATTTAATTACAAGCATATTTTGTTAGGAAGAGCAGTGTCGACCGAACACGAAACATTTTAAAAAGCTCGCATCAATGCCTCGCTTATGCCGACGATGTGGTCTTCCTGTGCAGGACTAGAGAGGAACTAAAATATTTAGTCAGAGATTTTCAGAAGAAAGCAAGCAGGGTTGGACCAGAAATAAATCCGGCAAAATCACTATATATGATTCTAGGTAACAAGAAACAACCAGAGAACCAGCATTTAGATATCAAACTCGATGAGATAAACACGATAAAACTAAAACTGGTTAACAAAGCTACCTACCTAGGCGTCGAGTTCACAAGCGAAGGAGATTACGAAAACGAAATTAATAAAAGAGTCCTGGCAGGATCTAAAAGCATAGGGTATTGGAGGGGAGTACTTAATAACAAAATTACCACTAGAAAAACTAAATTAAGAGTATATAAAACGATTATACGTCCCACAGTGACCTTCGCAAGTGAAGTATGGGCCACCACATCACAGAGTGAGAAGAAGATAGAAAGTTGGGAGAGAAGAGAGCTGCGCAGGATCTTCGGAGGGGTGTGCGAAAATGGGGTCTGGAGACGTAGAACAAACAAAGAACTAGAGGAGTGCTATAAAGATACACCAATAGGAACCATAGTAAAACAGAATAGGTTAAGGTGGCTAGGACATGTGGAGAGGATGAATGACACAGACCCAGTTAAAAGAGTGCTCAAAAGTGAAACAGGTGGTAAAAATAAACGTGGTAGACCTAAAAAGACCTGGTGGGACTGCGTAAAAGAAGATTTGAAGAACTACAACATTAAAGAATGGGAGAAGAAAACTAGAGAAAAGAAGGAATGGAGAAAGATAATAAGAACACTAAGCCATAGGCCTTCTGGCCTGTAGTGCTGTTATATATATATATACAGCGTGTCCCCGGATGGGGTTGCGCACTCTTGTAAACTTTTTTATTTTGGAGTTTTCGGCAAAATGTTACTCTTTATAAAAAGTTTTGCTTGGCCTAAAACTTATTTTTAGCCTACTTTTGATTTTTTAAAATCAAGTAGGCCTTTACAGTTGAGCAAAAACTATTTTTATTTTAGGTAAAGTACCTTTTCTCTTCACAGTATGCCAAAATGTTGTTAAGAAAAGTTATTCAGAATGAGAAGTTATGACCATATGCAAATTTTTAGGATGATAGTCCTACTTTGATAAAATTCGAAAAGTTATGGAGTTATGTAAATTTTCGTCGCAAAATTAATAATAAAGATCTTTCTGCTATTGTCGACGCCATATTGATTATTATCAAAGTATGGTAGGTCAAGTACTGCTATTTGAACAATATTATAAAATTGCGTAAACTTCGCATGTAAAACTTAATGGAAAAATTTAACGAACTGTAGTAAACAATTGCAGTAACTGCATACTTCATATCTAGGATATTTTCTTTTTAATACAACATAACAAAAAACAAATTAAATTCTAAACATTGAAATTATTCCACGTAATATCCTCCTCTTAGTACACATTCTTCTATTCGGGTTCTAAATTCTAGGTAGGTCGATGAAAGCATTTCTTCATTCACACTAGCAACAGCTTCTTCGATTTTTTGATTTAAATTTTCCAAATCGTCTTCTAATTCGTTTGCGTAAACCTTTTCCTTTAGGTAACCCCATAAGAAAAAGTCCAGTGGGTCGAGGTCTGGAGATCTCGCCGGCCAATTTAGTGGACCAAGCGTCCAATCCACCGATTAGGAAAATGCTCATTTAACCAGGCCCTAACTCTAAGTGCGGAATGTGCAGGACATCCGTCTTGTTGAAAGAATAGCTTTCCTCTGAACTCTAAACTCTCCTCGTCTAATTCGGTCATAACGAAGTTGTCCAAAAGCTCCAAGTATGTATTTCAGTTTAAAGTATTCAGAAAATAGGGACCAATGATTCTGTTGTAGAGCATTCCGCACCAAACGTTACTTTTTTAAAGCGCTGACTCCGGGTTCTGATACGAAAATTTGGATTGTTCTGAGCCCAAAATCTACAATTTTGCGTTGACACAACGCCATTGGTCGAAAAGGTTGATTTGTCACTGAACAGAATATTTCGATAGAAAAATCTGTGGTTCATTATTCTTTCTCCCATGAGTACACAGAATTCTAATCGATGGACATCATCTCCGTCTTCTAGCTTATGGACAAACTTGGGTTTGAACGGATGAAAATTATTTTTAACTAAAATTCTCTGGATGTGTGACTTACTTATTCTCAAATTCTGTGACCTTTTTCTCAGTGATAATTTTGGTGCTTCTTGAACTGAATTAAGAATTACTAGTGTGGCAGCGTCCTCTTCGTCATATTGTCGTGGTGGTTTCTTGTGTCCTTCACATCGCCAGTTTTATCAAATTTTTTGATAAGTTTTGTTGCTGCTTGCCTGGTTATATGCACGTCTGGATAATTTTGGTGAAATAGTTGTATTGCATATTGGTAGCTGACATTTCCAATGCCATAACACTTTACTAAGTAAATAAGCTGATCTAACGTTAACATTTTTGACGTGTATGATGGTACGTACATAAGATATGTAAGTTCACTGTCGCAGTGAGGGAATTTGTTTGACAGTTGCTATCGAAAAGCAACTACATTTTTGATTTGCATTATCAGGCAACGCTCTTGAATTTGGAGTAGTCTCATTGTGATAAAAAATATTTGATATGCTATTATCCTCAAATTTAAAATTAGTATAAATTTTCGTTCTAAGCAATTTTTCTTAGTAACATAATGGCATATTATCAACAGAAAAAGTACTTCACCTGAACCGAAATTGAAAAATGAAGAATTTTATCAAAGTAGGACTATCATCCTGAAAATTTGCATATGGCCATAACTTCTCATTCTGAATAACTTTTTTTGACAACCTTTTGGCATACTGTAAACAGAAAAGGTACTTTACCTAAAATGAAAAAGTTTTTGCTCAACTGTGAAGGCCTACTTGATTTTAAAAAATCGAAAGTAGGCTAAAAATAAGTTCTAGGCCAAGCAAAACTTTTTATGAAGAATAAAATTTTTCCGAAAACTCCAAAATAAAAAAGTTTACAAGAGTGCGCAACCCCATCCGGGGACACGCTGTATATATATATATTTTGTTATAACGAATGTATTAAAATTCTTAATGGTTTTAGAGATATTTACCAAAAACTATCAATATCCTTGTAATTTATTTACGCTGGATTTCTTCTCTTTGTTATTGTTTACAGAAATAAAACGCACTTTTACTCTGGACTAATTTAATAAGCCACGTCCGCTCGACTGTCTGGCCCACAAACAAGTGGTGCTCGTCCCTTTTCTCCAAAACAGCCTGCACTAATTAGGGGCGAGCATGCCCATTACAAATTTTAGAATATGTCAGAAAAATATAAATGCTATACATACTCTAGTACTACAAAATAAATCATCGACTTCTATATACACATTAATCAAGCCACAATAGATATGAAAATAATATACACAAGTTAATTGAAGGAAATTACAAACGGTACAAACATACTCCCCACGTTGAAAGTAGGAACTTTCAAAACGAACTGCACAGTGGTTAGCAAAAAAAAAATCTTAAAATTAATACATAAAACAAAAAAAAACAAAAAATAGAATGCCAATATATACAAATTTTTACACGGCAGTCTCATTGTCCGACATTGGAAGCACACACACTTTATTTACCGGGCGCTTTAATTGCCTTTCGCGAGTTTTCACTGTCACCACCCGCACAATTCCGTCCTTTCCTGGATGTAACTGCACTATCTTCCCAAGGACCCACTTCATAGGAGACACATTGTCCTCCTTCAGCAGCACAACTTCGTTCCCTTTAAGATTGGGTATTTTTTGCTGCCATTTTGTTCTCTGCTGCAGCAGCGACACATATTCCTTTGCCCATCTTCCCCAGAAATGTTGAACGATTTTCTGAACTTTTTGGAAGTAGGAAAGACGGTTCTCCGGCAAGCTGGTGTAGTCCAAATCGGGCGACGAAGTTGCTGGTCGTCCAATGAGAAAGTGAGCTGGGGTGAGTGGCGATAGGTCTTCAGGATCAGAGCTTAAAGGACTCAAAGGACGGGAATTTAGGATTGCTTCTATTTGCACAAGTACAGTGTACATTTCCTCAAAAGTGAGCAAAAAATTCCCTAAAACGCGTCGTAAGTGGTGCTTTGTCGATTTCACCCCGGCTTCCCACAATCCACCAAAATGGGGAGCACGGGCAGGTATAAAATGCCAGTTAATTTCTTCACTAGCCAAGCTTTGCTTCAAATTATTTTCATTGGTTTTTAAGAATTTTGACAATTCTTCCAACTCTGATTTGGCTCCCAGAAAATTTGTCCCATTATCGCTATAAATTTGAGAGGGTTTTCCTCGCCTCGAAATGAAACGCTTTAAACATAGTAGAAAAGCATCCGTACTGAGATCTGTTACCAATTCAAGGTGTATGGCTTTAGATGCAAAGCAAACAAATAAGCAAATATAACCCTTTAAAATTTTACATCCGCGACCTTTGCGATCTTTAATTTGCAACGGTCCTGCGTAATCAACACCAACCACCTGAAATGGGAACCCTGGAGTGACACGCGCCGCAGGTAAATCCCCCATCATTGGGAATGACGTTTTTGGATTTCTCCGAAAGCAATGTACACAATCGCGTATGGTCTTTTTTGCTAGATTTCGCCCAGAAATTGGCCAGAAAACTTCACGTACTGATGCGAGCAATAACTGACTACCGGCATGCATTAATCGCATATGTTCACGTTTAAAGATTAATTTTGTTAAATAATGCTTGGAAGAAAGAATGATTTGGTGCCTTTTCTCGAAAGCAAATGGCGAATGTCGCAAGCGTCCTCCTACCCTTAATATGCCGTCATTATCAATAAATGGGTTTAAACTTAAAATACTTGATTTTGTATTTAAGTTTTGGCCCAAACTAAGTTGTTTAATTTCCTTCGAAAATGACTCATTCTGGGATATTTTGACCAAAACGTGCAATGCTAAACGAGATTCCTTTACAGTAATTGGCCCAGATTGTCGTTCACGATTTCTATTCAAAGTATTAATTTTGAATCTTAAACAATACGCGATGATTCGTTCTAATCTACTTAAATTCGAAAATCTCTCAAAATTTAAGTTATTATTTTCTACGGTGGCAAACGATTGTATTTTGATGCGCACTTCTGGCAAGTCTTTATTTAAATCGTCGTCTATAAGGTTACGTGGCCAATGTGATCTATCTTTCCTCAACCAAGATGGACCATTCCACCACAGATCACAATTGATGATTTGATTGGGTGTTATACCTCTAGATACAAAATCTGCAGGATTATGCTCGGTTGGCACATGGCGCCAATTTTGTATGTTGGTTAAATCTTGAACCTCTGATACCCTGTTTGCGACAAAGGTTTTCAATGAACTAGAAGGCGCCTTCAACCAACCCAAAACTATTGTAGAATCCGTCCAAAACACTACATCATCAAACTTTGAATCCCACGACTGCAAAACCTTAGCGTAGAGTCTTGCTAGTGTAACTGCTCCACATAACTCAAGCTTAGGTAGGCTGATAACCTTTAATGGAGCTACCTTGCTCTTTGCACATAATAAACGTACATCGGATTGCCCACAGTCATTAATAGATTTAACATAGATACAGCCCCCATAAGCTCTTTCAGAAGCATCTGAAAATGCGTGCAACTCTACATACGCACACCTAGGCAATAAAACGTGACGTGGAATATGTAACTCGTTTAACTGTTGTAACTGATCTTTAAACTTTAGCCATTTATAATGAAAATCGGAAGGTAGAGATTCATCCCAAGTGATACGCTCTGCCCATAAATTTTGTAACATTATTTTTGCCACAATTACACAAGGTGACAATAAACCCAATGGATCAAAAATTTGAGCAGTGACCGATAATATGGAGCGCTTAGTCACCTTGTCATTTCCGATATTTATAGAATAATTTAATTCATCAGTTTGGCAAGACCATGTTAATCCCAAAGTTTTATTATTATCATTTTCACCAAATTCTAAAGTTTTTGCTAGTATTTGCGATTCACCTAAATTTTGTAACACCTCGGATGTATTTGATATCCATTTTCTTAAGTCAAAACATCCCCCTTTTAGTACATTTTTTACTCCCTTACAAATGTTAGTTAATTCCTCTATCGAATTAGCACCAGTAAGCAAATCGTCCACATAGAAGTCATGCTTAATAACGTTTGCTATTTTTGGAGAATCATCTTTACAAAGTTCCGAAAGCTCTTGCAGACACCTAATGGCTAGAAATGACGCAGACGTCGTGCCGTACGTTACAGTATTTAATTCGTACGTCTGCAATGGGTGATTCGGATCGGATCTCCACAAAATTCTTTGCAACGGTCGTTGATCGGGAGATACTAACACTTGGCGGTACATTTTAGCAATATCCGCGGATGCTACAAATAAGTGCTTTCTGAATCGCAAAACTATTGAAAGTAAGTCATCCTGTATCACCGGACCGGTCATCTGTAAATCGTTAATTGATACACCACTGGTAGTGGCCCAGGAACCATTGAACACCACACGTAACTTTGTTGTAGTGCTAGCTTCGCGAATCACTCCATGATGTGGCATGTAATAGCTAGGAACTTTAAAATTTTCAAATTTTACAAGCGACATATGCCCCATAGCTTCATACTCTTCCATGAACTTTACATATGAATCTCGCAGTTCCACATTTGCCTGAAACTTGCGCTCTAATGCCAAAAATCTTTTTCGCGCGCGTTCTTTTGATTCGCCCAAAATTTCTACCGGTTCCTTAAACGGAATTGTCACTATGAAACGACCTTCGTTAGTACGCCTAGTTGAGTATTTAAAAATATTTTCGCACTCGTTTTGCCTTTGAAATGGTCGCTCACTTGCCCAATTTTCCTCCAATTCCCAAAACTGAGCTAACTGCCTTTGTATTTCGGCGGTTTTTACTAAACTACAGTGAACGCTTTGCCGTTTTTGAACAATCGTCGGTCCCGAAACTATCCAACCTAGCCTAGTTTTTTGCAAAATCGGTTTATTCAAACCCAAGGAAATCTGCCCAACGGAAATTAGATTCCAAAACCGATCTGCCCCAATTAAAATATCCACCTTTCCTGGAGTAGCAAAACTAGCATCCGCTAACTTAATATTTTTTGGAATATTGAGCTCATTAATATTAAGTTCGTGATTGGGAACGTTACTCATAATATTCGGCAAAACGTAGCAAATTATTTCACCACTATATGCATTATGTTGCGCCTGCAGTTTGACTACGCATTTTTCCGCTATTTGGGAAACAGCACCTGCTATACCAGAAACCGCTAAATTAGCCGATTCTACATGCAATTTTAAACGGTCACAAAGAGTTTTTGTAATAAAACTCGATTGTGAGCCACAATCCAAAAGGGCGCGTGCGGTGTGCTTTTTGCTATTTGCATCTAAAACATTTACTACTGCAGTTGATAATAGTACTTGCTGATTTGGAAAACTACATGATGCCACAATCGAATTATTTTCGCTCTGCCCTGCGTTCGGAATTTTTTGTTCCGCATGCAGCAGCGAATTGTGCCGCCCGTTACACCTAGCGCATCTATTCGTTTTACATCGCCACGCGAAATGCCCTTTTTTAAAGCAATTTAAACAAACCTTTAAATCTTTAGCACGTGCCATTCTATTATCGACATCAAGCTTTATGAATTGCGCACAGTTTTGCATAAAATGATCCCCATTGCAAAAAGAACAATTGACGACATTACTTGCTAGAGATTTAACATTAGCGGTAACCTTGTGCACCCTTTTCTCAGCCCGCGAATTAGGTTCAATAGTTTCCAAGAAATCTGCCCTGTTTTGCAAGAACCGTATCAGATCACTTAATGTTGGAACGTCATTACCATTTTTGCATCTTTCCCATTCGCGTACCGTGATATTATCTAATTTAGTACAAACGATATAAATAATTAAAGTATCCCAATGCTCCGTCGGCTGTCCTAACAACTCGAGCGATCTTAAATGCTTACTTAAATTATCTATTAATTTGCGCAGTTGATGTGACGATTCCTTTGTGATAGATTCTAAATCAAAAAGAGCCTTAACGTGATTGTGCACAAGCAAGCGTTTATTATTATAGCGGCTGCACAAAACATCCCAAGCTACAGCATAATTTGACGCAGAAAACTCTAAACTCTGAATTACCTGTTTTGCGGAATCACAAACACTTGACCTCAAGTAATGGAATTTTTGTATTGCACTAATTGATTCATTGTCGTTTATTAAACTCTGAAAGGTATCTCTAAACTCCAACCAATTTTCATAGCACCCGTTATAACGGGGCAGTTCAATGCTTGGAAGTTTTATACCATTTAAAGCTTGGCTAGTGGAGGTTTGTGAAATCGCAGATGATGCAGTTGATTTTTGCTTGTAACCTAATAATAAATCCTTTGCAATGGATATTACATGATAGTATGCATTTTCAAAATCCTCTCGCTCTACGTAATTGCTTTGCTCATCTGCATCATCCGCCATGGACTCAATTTGGCTATGAACATGATCAAATTCATCCAGGAGATGTTCATTTTTGATCACCCTTTGTTCAAGACCAATAACCTCAGTACTAGTTAACGAATTAGCACCATTTGCACTACGATATTGCACGGTATCTATAAATTTAGAAAAATGCGTCAGCTTGGATTTGATTGTACCGCGTTTTTTAACTAAACCCTGTATTTCTGCGGGTAACGACATTTTTCACGAATTCTGCACTTGTACAAATAAACAGCAGGTATAACTGAAAAGATTTAAAAGACAAAGGAACTAGCTCACCCAAATACTCGGACTCTGACAGATTTGACAAACAGCAAACAGATGTTGCCTTAGGTCGGTCTGCAGTCCCTTCGTGCTACCGACACACAGATTCTCGCAAAGTTGCACTCGAAATCGAACTGTTGCCCGTGGATAGCACTTTGTTAATTACTTAATTAACACCTAGCTTCTCTTGTTCTATCTTGAAATCCGGCTCGAAGGACCATGTAATTTATTTACGCTGGATTTCTTCTCTTTGTTATTGTTTACAGAAATAAAACGCACTTTTACTCTGGACTAATTTAATAAGCCACGTCCGCTCGACTGTCTGGCCCACAAACAAGTGGTGCTCGTCCCTTTTCTCCAAAACAGCCTGCACTAATTAGGGGCGAGCATGCCCATTACAAATTTTAGAATATGTCAGAAAAATATAAATGCTATACATACTCTAGTACTACAAAATAAATCATCGACTTCTATATACACATTAATCAAGCCACAATAGATATGAAAATAATATACACAAGTTAATTGAAGGAAATTACAAACGGTACAAACAATCCTCATTAAACTAAAAAGTATTGGGAAAATATCATAGACAGCCATGGAAAAACAATATGTAGGTGTTTATTTATCACTTTACAGACTTTAACAGGAACTATTGGCAATTCTAGTGTTGTGCCTTGGTCAATTGACCGGTCAATTTGACCACGGTCAAAAACTGTGTGGTCAAATTCGCTGTCAAATGCTCTTTTAGCCTTAAAATTGCTTATATTAAATTACACTATCAATCAACGGTTTTTTTTTGTAGAAGGTCTTTATTATTGGCTGTAAGCCTGTAACTAATCAAACATTTACTGAAATTGCAAAAATGCAGGGGATTTACATATTTAGCGAGGGGATTCACACAGCGACCAATGTTTCTTGGGGGGTTTCTTAATACATTTTAGTTTGTTATTATTCTCTTCTTTGCTGTACTTATGCAGTAATGATTTGTTTTTATTGAAGCGTAAATATATGGCCAATAAATTGTGTATTATTTTAGTTACCGAGAGTATAAAATGAAATAATTGTTAAAACTGTTAATTATATGCACTTATAAATACTAATCAAAAGGGTTGGTGGTAATATGATACTAGTTAACCTTGTGACTTGCTTAAACTTACAGAACTATCAATACAATTGATTAAAAAAAGGTTAATTAAAAAAATTAAAATGGTCAAATGAGCGGTCAATTGGCTGGTCAATTGACCAAAAAGTTGTTGACCGGTCAAAGGCACAACACTAGGCAATTCATTTTAACAAATGTTCAAAATGTCTTCCATTTTGCTGCAAACATTTGTTTATTCTTACTTGTAAGCTCCTATCCACATCACCCAGCATCGCTGGTGTAATTGTCGCAAATGCGTTAATTATTCTCTGCCGCATGTTCTCCTTGGTAGTTGACCGTTCCTTATAAACTAGATCTTTTACATACCCCCACAGAAAAAAATCTAATTTGGTAAAGTCGGGCGACCTCGGAGGCCATCGAACTGGCCCTCCTCTTCCAATCCAGCAGTTTCCGTACATATTATCTAACTCTGCTCTGACCTGTTGCGCATAATGGGCTGTTGGAACCACATTTGTGCCAGCATATTTGGTGATAAATTAGCAAGTAATACAGGTAAATCGTTTCTCAAGAATTCAAGATGAATTTGACCGGTAAGGTGGCCGTCAAAAAAATGAGGACCGATCACATTACCACTAATCACTCCTCCCCAAACATTTATCTACCAACGATGTTGGTAGTCCATTTCACGAAAGATGTGTGGATTTTCGGCGGCATAATAATGAAAATTGTGTTTGTTTACGCAACCGTTGTTGTGAAATGTCACCTCATCAGAAAATAACACAGACATTAAAAAAAAAACGTGGATTTTCTTGAAGACGTGCTCGAGCCCACTCGCAAAATTCTACCCTGCACTGAAACTCATTTTCACTCATAGCCTGGTGTAGCTGAATATGTTATGCATGATAACGATGCATTTTTAGAATTCGCTGAACTGACCTTTCACTAATTTCAACCTCTTCTCCCACGTGTGCCTGACTTATGTTTGGATTTTGAGTAACTGTTAACAAAACTGCTATTTGTTTTTCCTCATTTGTAGCCGGTTTTGTTCTTGCTTCCTTTTTATAGTCCACACTCCCTGTCTCGATAAAACGCTCGAGCAATCTAGTAAAGCTTAGGGGATCTGGATGACGCCTTTCCGGAAACTGAGTCGCGTAAACTCTACTGGCCAATAAACAATTTTTGTCACAATTCCCCAACACAAATACCATATCAATTAACTCTTCCCTTGAAAAATTTATTTTTAAATAATTAATACTCCAGAAAAGAACTAAATGAGATAAAAAAATGATTACAAGAAACTAGAAATGTCAAAATCATTTGTTATTGAAAAGCACCAATTGTTTTTCCATAGCTTGCTGGGATAATATTTCAATTCTGGGGAATTCATGGCTATCTATGATAATTTCCCAATACACTGCACTAGTTTAATGAGGATATTTATGGTTTTTGGTAAATACCTCTAAAACCATTGAGAATTTTAATACATTCTTTATAACAAAATATGCTTGTAATTAAATTCTGCATTAAATAATGAAATAAAATACAGGGTGTGCCATTTAAAAATACTAAGAAAAACTGATTTGAAAGCTCCCATTTTTGTAACCAAATTTTGAACACCCTATATAAAATAAGAAAAATCTGTTTATTGTCAGAGTATTATTAGACCTCTAGCATTACTGTTCACACTATTTAGCTGGAACAAAACAGATCTAACAAGATTTTTTTTCTAATTTTTCCAAGCGTGCAAAACGATCTTTCCATTTTTTTTTATTTATTGCTCCTAAAATATCGAAGCAAATAAAAAATTATTTTGACACATAAGAGAGAACACCAAAAGGAACCTTAATGTGCCAAAAAATACAGGGTGTGTCATTTAAAAAATATATATTTTATGAAGTCACACTTTTTTGGACCACCCTGTATATTTAAAAATATTTTTAAAATATGCATCAACCCACATCCTACAACTTTTGTATTAAACTTTTTTCTACTGTTGTAAATAAGGATGCTAGGAATGCCCGACGCACTAATGCAGGACCCTGTATATTTATGTTATATTGTTATGTAATTGTGGAAACGAATAAAATTATTATTATTATTATTATAAAGTAGTGCCGCCATCTGTTAGTACTAGCAGAAAGTACCCCCCCCCCCCGGAGCCGTTCAAGGTCATCCAAATCGGAATTTTGACATCAAAAGAACCGACAGTGAGTGTCTCTACTTGTTTGATATATGTACGCTGTCAGTGTTATCATACAAATTTGTGAAAAGACGATAGAATATGATCTACCTTTGTTTCATCAACATCAAAAATCTTCGACACGATCAAGAGAGAACAAATGTGGAAAACATCAGAAAAAATGTAGATATAAGTGTAATTCATAACACGGCCTCCTACTGTGCAAAATAGAAGTGAATAGATTGTACATAATTTATGAAAAACAATTGTACCTCAAGAAAGATATCTAAAAGACCACAATCTTTCCTGTTTTTTTCACCTAACCTGCAGTTTCCCCAGGAACGTTTTTCCAATTGTCAATAAAAAAAAATTGTATCTCACCTGTGACCCTGTTCCCGCAAGTTCTTCAGCATTTTTGCGAGCAATACGAGCTTCCCTGCTGCTTTAATGAGGCTCTGTATCTCGTACGTGCCGTTGGGGCCGAGCGGGGCCTCTTCGGCAGCGGCAGGGAAGAGATACGGATGGTTGCAGCACTTCTTCAAGTCCATCATGATATTTAGGAGAGAAACCGACTGCCCCCCTCCCTTTGGATTGAGAGCTTCGAAGTTGCGAGTCAAGATGTACTTGTAGAACTTCTTCTGCATGGGAGAGAGCTCGACTCGTACGATGAACTCGGATTTGGATGGCATATTCTAAATGAGAGGGAAAGAATAGTTGTCGGTTCGAATAAGCGTGGTTGAAAGTGCTCACCTTAAGTACATCAGCTTTTAGACGCCGCAGCATGTGAGGCCCCAGCAATTCGTGCAACTTTTTGACCTGCTCCTCCTTTGAGATATCGGCAAATTCATTTTGGAAAGTTGAGAGGTCGTTGAATTTCTGATGGCTTAAAAAGTTAAGCAAGTGGAACAGTTCTTCCAAGTTGTTCTGTAGCGGTGTTCCTGTCAGCAGCAACTTATATGCAATGTTATAGCCGTTCAATAAGCATTTGAAGAACTATAAAATAACTGTCAATTAGAGAAGGTCGCACAAATTTTACAACTTACTTTTGACTGGTTGCTCTTTAATCTGTGCGCTTCATCCACAACCAGGACAGCCCAGTCAATCGATCCCAAACAGGCAGAATCGATGGATATCAATTCATAGCTAGTGAGCAGAACGTTAAATTTAATTGAACTAGTGCGGAGTTTCGAAGCTCGGCCTCCTCGAACTGCACCCTCTTCAAAGGTGAGCTCGTTTTCTCGAATTACTGCCCTCGAGTCTTTATCGCCTGTAACGTAACATACATGAGATTAGAATCTTTATAAGACAGAAAATGGGTCAAAGAGGAATGAATAGAAAGGAAACCTGATGATCCAGCTTGTATAGAGATTGTTAAAGAGAAAAAGGAGAAATTACCTTTTTGACAACTCCAACCGAGTTTATGCTGGTAACGTCAAGATAATTGCAAGGAACCGATGGAAATCGATGAAAATGAAACAATCATACTGATTAACAAAAAACTTTGAATTGGAATGAAAGAAAAAAGCAACTATTTAATGTTAATCAACAATTAAACGTCTAAGCCTACCAGATTACGTTAAGTAAATACTGAAATAGTTACTAGAACTTAATGGGGAAAAAGATATACTAACAGGCGTTTGTTAGAATATGAAGATCGAGATAGTTGGGACATAGCACGAATAGAAGAACCACAAAGGAAGTATTTATGGAAGAATGTACAACAATAGAAGATAGCCAAAAACAAATTTTTAAAACTAGGAATAAACAAGTGAACGGACAATATGCGGAACTTGAAGAAGTTACTAGAACTGTATTGGGGGAAAGATGTAGTAACAGGCAGCTGTTAGATGAGATAATTGGGACACAAAGATAGAAGAATGAAAATGGAAACCCAAAGAAGAAATAGCTACAAGTATATTTGCAGAAACAACTGAATGGATAATATAAAAAATTTGAAGAAGTTGCCAGAACTCTATGGAGAGTGACCATTAGTTATTAGGACGAGGTAGTTACGGTATACCTACCACTGAAGGACCGCAGGAAAGCACTTGTGAAAGAATTGATGAAGAGAAAACATCAAAACACAAATGAAAAAGACCATAGAAGAAATTGTCACAGGTATATTTACTGAAACTAAGAATAAACAACTGAAAAGACATTGTGTGAAACTTGGAGAAGTTACTAGGACTAGGTGGATATCGTGACTAACGATCGTTAGGATTATAAGATATGGCTAGCTGGGGTACAAGGATACAAGAACCACAACAAAAGAACTGAAGGAGAGAACACACAAAAGGAGAAGACCACAGAAGAAATAGCTGCAAGTAGATTACGAAAGAACAATGTATCCAACTTCAAGAAATTATTAGAACTCTATAGAGAGGTGGATATAGTAACCGATGATTGTTAGCATGAGAAGGTTGAAAAAATTGGGAAGCAAGGATAGAAAAATCACAATTGAAGTACTTATGAAAGAACTGAAGGAGAACAACTAAAAGAGGGAGACCAAAAAAGAAATCGCCAAATACAAATTTATTGAAACTATAAATAAATAACTGAAAAGACATTGTGTGGAACTTGGAGAAGTTACTAGAACTAGGTATATATGGTGACGAATGGTTGTTAGGATTACAAGGTTTCGATAGTTGATGTACAACAAGGATAGAAGAACCACAACAAAAGAACTGACTGACACCCAAGACCACTGAAGAAATATCTGAAAGTAGGTTACTGAAAGTAAGATGAAAAAACGATGTGTGAAACTTCAAGAAGCTATTAGAACTCTATGGAGAGGTGGGTTGAGATAACAGGATCGCAAGGACAAAAAAATCAGAGTACTTATGGTAGAACTGAAGAAGAGAAAATCTAAGAGGAAGGCCGTACAAGAAATAGCCAAATGCAAATTTAATGAAACTACGAACAAACAACTAAACAGAAATTGTGTGGAAGTCGGAAGTTAGTAGAACTCTATAGAGATGTGGACATGGTGTAGCACAGCTACAATGAACAGGCCTGAAAACGACTTTCGTCCAGAAGAGGCCATAAGCCAAAATGTAAAATGTCATTGTATAGTGCGTTACTAAATGAGCTAGTAAAAGTGCAGTTTGCGACGTGACAGTTCTACAGAAAGTGTCAATTGTAAATGTGCAGTAAGAAAGATCTGTGATGTCAAGTTTGATGTCGAGTGAACAATCTAAACTAACTTTCTAAACGTCACGACGCACTTTCTAGCACAGCAGGACCCAACAAAAGAGAAGAGTTCCGTGAACACCCCTTCGCCCTGACTAACAATAGACCAGGCAAAAAGGGAAAGTCAACCCGGGTGGACAATACAGTCGTAAACGACTCGAAAAGAGAAAGCCCTTTTTTGGTGGAAGTTATTTCAACCACTTCTGCAACAATAGATAGAGGGTGCCTAACTGTGCGCTGCAAAAGAATAGGGAATATCCCTTCGATTCACGTGCAACCTATATAAGTGGAAGTAGTTTAGTTTTCCAGAACTTCTTCTCCATATTCTGATAAGTCTCATTTAGGGCTATTCGAAGACCAAGGTCAGATTCCAAGGTCTGTTATAAATAAATAATTCCGTTTCGAAAACCAGGCTACTCACTGTTCTTATTTGTATTTTAATTAATATTGACGAATTTGTATAAGTTTGTAATTTTTTTGTGTTCTAAAGTAAATAAAAGGAATGTTATTGTTTTCCACAAACGGTTGTATCTTACTGAACTTACTTCCACAGTGGTGAACAACATTTAATAAACATAACAGATCCAGTGGTGCAAACCACTAAAATAGTAACCGACTGTTAGGTTGAGAAGCTTGAGGTAGTTTAAGGTATTAAGATAGTTGGGACACTGCAAGGATAGAAGAACCACAAAGCAACTACTTACGAAAGGCTTAATAGACATAAAACACATAAGGAAGGCCAGAGAAGAGATAGCTTAAAAAGTAAGAGAAAATTTTCTTTTTTTTTCTAAGACGTCCAATTTGATTACTATGCATTTTTATGTAAATATCTGTTTTATTATAGCACGCTAATAAGTGCCAATTAAAAAATATATGACAACCAAAAAACAGTAACTTTGAAGGGATGTGTAATTATTCAGTTTGATATCAATTCACTAATGAATTTACAAAGTACAAGGGCATGCAAAAGATAAATTAAAACTACTTTATATCAATGGTCTCTAACTTACCAACATATGTAATGCAGTAGAAGTCCGGTGCCCAC
Source organism: Agriotes lineatus (assembly GCA_940337035.1). Taxonomy (NCBI): domain Eukaryota; kingdom Metazoa; phylum Arthropoda; class Insecta; order Coleoptera; family Elateridae; genus Agriotes; species Agriotes lineatus. Next base: position 19,830 of record CALNHX010008322.1, on the reverse strand, counting down.
AATTCAAACTCTCTTTCCCAATTAATAATCGTCGAAAGAGGCACACTAAGTAAGAAGGGCCCTTTGCAGTGCCCCTCCTTATACAAAGAATACAAAAACGTGATGGTCTGAATAGTTTTGCCCAGTCCCATCTCGTCGGCAAGAATGGTATCAATTCCCTGTCCCCACGAGTATCGCAACCAATTTAAACCTTCTAATTGGTAGGGATGCAGCTGCATTCCCGTCTCTTGTATGAAATCGGGCTGCTTGTCGTATTTCTTCTTCAAATCCGTCGTGGGTTTGTCTGGAGGCGGCGTATAGCGCCGACTGCAACAAAGTACGTTTATTCATGTCAAAATGGGCATTGTTAACTTACGGCCCAGTGCGATCATCGTCGTCCAAGAGCTCCCTGGTTTTGCTCTTCCGGCCTTTGCCCTTTTTGCCCTTCTTTGACGAACTATCGCTGCTGCAAGCAGCTCTTAAGTCCTACAAGCTTTAAATTAAAAATTTGTCTTGCGATAAAAGCAGTCTTACCATGTAATATTCGATGGCAGTCTTCAGCCCATCGATATCTTCGCCTTCTTCTTCCCAGGTGGCTTGGTCGTAAGGCAGGTCGCGCCACTTCACCAAGTAAAGAGTTCGTCCATCTCGCATTGTGCGATGATTTATTACGCGATGCACGAGCAGCCATTCCGGTTTTATACCGAACCTAAAATTATGCAATTGTACAAGATGTCTTTGCCACTAAAAGCAACTTTTATTTGAAGAGTTGCATAGAAACGTAGATTATTAAACACTTTTTTAGCTTTCCCAAGATTTTAAGATATTTTTGTAACTATGCTGATAAAGTCAAAGCTACAGCAAGAGACCACCACGGTATAGAGGAAGGTTATACTGAGAAGAAACAAAACTTCTGAAGAAGTAAGAAGAGAAGCAAAGAAATTATTTAGAAATACAAAGTGAACACATTAAAAAAAACTAAAGAAAATGACTGCTGCAACAGATACGAGCCATAATTACTGAAACAAAGAGGGGAAGATACTAGGAATAAAACAAAAAGGGGGAGATACTAGGGATAAAACAAAGAGGGGGAGATACTAGGGATAAAACAAAGAGGGAGAGATACTAGTGATAAAACAAAGAGGGAGAGGTACTACGGATAAAACAAAGAGGGGGAGATACTAGGAATAAAACAAAGAGGGGGAGATACTAGGATTAAAACAAAGAGGGAGAGATACTAGGGATAAAACAAAGAGGGGGTGATACTAGGAATAAAACAAAGAGGGGGAGATTCTAGGGATAAAACAAAGAGGGGGAGAAGATACTAGGGATAAAACAAAGAGAGGGTGATACTAGGAATAAAACAAAGAGGGGAAGATACTAAGAATAAAACAAAGAGGGGGAGAAGATACTAGGGATAAAACAAAGAGAGGGTGATACTAGGAATAAAACAAAGAGGGGAAGATACTAGGAATAAAACAAAGAGGGGGAGATACTATGAATAAAACAAAGATGGGGAGATACTAGGAATAAAACAAAAAAGGCGAGATACTATAGTTCATTCAAATTCAAAATAGAGCAAAATCTGTAACCCAAGTTACAAATATCAACAGTCAGTTGATTACTACGTAATTTGATTTTATTAAAATGTAGATCAGGGGATGTACGTAGTATAATAATATAGAGGTTATGTTATTGTCAAATTTGGACAGCTTCAAATTCGAAAATTCTGCCATGTTTACCTAAATGAAACCTGCTGAATGTGATCTGAGAATAAATTTACCCACTAAAAAATGTTGGAAATGGCCTCCTTAAGCAAAGATTCATATTAAAACATGACACATTGATTTTGACATTCATAAAGACAGCAACAAGGTCATGTCTCTCTGCTCTAAATTTTAATAAAATTATATTAGTAATCAACTTACTGCTGATATGTGTAACTTGGGTTGCAGATTTTGCTCTATCTTGAATCTGAATGAACTATAGGAATAAAACAAAGAGTGGGAGATACTAAGAATAAAACAAAGAGTGGGAGATACTAAGAATAAAACAAAGAGTGGGGGATACTAAGAATAAAACAAAGAGGGAGAGATACTAGAAATAAAACAAAGAGGGGGAGATACTAGGAATAAAACAAAGAGTGAGAGATACTAAGGATAAAACAAAGAAAGGGGAGATACTAGGAATAATACAAAGAGAGAGGGAGAGATACTAGGAATAAAACAAAGCGGGGGAGATACTAGGAATAGCGCAAAAAGTGTTAAAACAAGTAGTTATAACATTTTAACAAAGTCCTGATGAAGTGGTGAAACTAAATAAACTGGAAAACTTAACAAAAGAGAACTAGAAATAAGACTGTATGGGAAATTTTAAAAAAAAAGGTTTGGAAGGCACGTTATTTAACCTACTTGAAGAATTTCTCCTCCAACTCTTTCGTGCGCAACTTGCTGCACTGAATCTTGTAACTGGGACCCTCTTCGTCCAACTGGTCCTCCAACTTGGGCGGCTCTTCCATGTCATATTTGCGTGTGTACATGCGCAGCAGCAGCGGGTGATGCACGTCCAGCTGAAGCTCAGAGATCCACGAGCAGTGCCAGTAGGAGCGCTGCGGGCACAAAAATGTAAGCACTCATTGTGGGCAATCCAGTCGACTTACCTCATGCCACTTGATGAAAAATTCTCGGCGCTTTTGCGGCTTTGCCTTGCTCGAGCCGGCCTCCTTGTCCTTCTCTTTTGGCTGCACTTCGATCCAGCGCCAGGTTAGAATCCTCATCACTTTTCCAGGCAGAGGCGGGCACTAATTTAACGAAAATATAGTGAGAATAAGTGCGAAATTAAGACAATTATTGCACCACATTTCTATCATTGTACTTCTAAGACTTGTGCCAGGAAATATTGTACAGTTTTGAATAATTCAAGCTATTGACAAATTAAACAAAGTTTCAGTCAAAAAAAAGTTGGCCTCTTTTCCCCCCCCCCCCACTAATAAGAGTGTCTGCTATAAAAGGTTTCTGTATTCAAATTTTTCATTAAAAATACATTTTTGTAATCAGCTATTCATGCTTACTGAAAACACTGAAACATTACGATCCAGCAGGTCAAAGTTAAAATAATGTTCATTAACTTTTGCAAAGCAAGATTATATGCTACTTTTCTTTTTAATTCTGTAAATATTAGACTTACTTGTTTGAAGTTTAATCTTGTAAGATGTTCTAATCCCTTTTTCTTCAATCTGTTTGTTAACTTTTGTGCCTTGCAGTTGTCCAGTTCATTGTTTTTCACTTTTAGTTTGATGTTGAATGAATCTAACAAGTCTCTTAATTATCTATCACCTTTTTGTTACCTTCAAACCAACTCTGTAAAATGTTTATCGTATTTCTACATACTTTGATGCCATGGTGACAACCAACAACAAAACAATAGTGATCATCTTCAAAGTTTAAAACTTAGTACTGATTAATGTTCATAAAATATAAAAAAAAACTTCAAAAACTGTTCAAAACTTCTTGGGGCAAGCCTTATAAATTGCAACGAGAATTATACTTAAAGCACATGTAAAATTAATGTTGAAGTGATTGTAACTGATTTTTAGTATATTGAAATACTTATTAAATCTCGATATTCGTGAATATTATAATAGGATTAGAGGAAATTGGGTTACCTTTGAATACAAAACCATATTGTCTATACAAAATTCATTATACTACAAAACTTTCAAAACAAACTACCCATGTTGACTACTACCTTTTAAAAAACATTTAAAACACTACTAGAAGATAAGTATATTTAATTGTATTTTGTATTTAATAAACATTGTAAAATAGCACAAGCAAAATGCTAAATAAACTATCCATATCTCTTACTGTTAAAAATGAGTTACGAGAGACGCTTTGAAGGAAAAGTTGCACTTACACCACAGCGGGGGCATTTCCAGTCCCCATCAGGAATATCAGTGAGGGGAGGGTTCAGGCAGTGCGTGTGAAAAGCCGCCGGGCACGAATCGCAGCAGAGAAGTTCCCCGCCGTCCTTGCACACGCGGCAGAACTCCTGATGCTCGTCGTCGTCTTGCTCCGCAGGCCCCTCATTTTCGCAATGGGGGCAGCTCCAGCGCCCCTCAGGGGTGTCCTCGAGCTCCGGGTCGAGGCATACCAAGTGGTAGGCCCGTGGGCAGGTGTCGCACAGTATAATTTCGCCACCTTGCTGGCACACTTCGCAATAGTCTTGGTGCTACATCAAAAATCCAGTCAGCTCTAACCTCCACAAACACTTGCCTTACTCACTTCATATTGTTCCTCACCCTCGCCGCCGGGAAATTTGCCACTGGTCTTGACCTTGCGCTTCTTTTTGGTTTTGTTGCCGATTTTGGTCTTTGCCTTGCGCCGGGGCTGGGGGGGCTCGTCTCCTGCCTCTGCGGCTGGCGCGGTTGCCTCATCGACGGTTTTGCTAGTGCTTTGTTCTTCTGCATCGCGCAACATCTGCTCGAACTCGACGTCAGAATCCCTGTCCGAACCATTGGCACTGCCCTCTGCTTCGTCCTCCTAACAAATGATCTTATAACATACAAGAATACGACACAATAACACACTTACAGAACTTCCACGTTTTCGTTTTCCTAACTTAATTTTAAGTGTGGGCACTTTTGTGGTTTTCTTGGAAGCCTTCTTTGTCCTCGAACTGCGTTTCTTCTTATTCCTGCTTTCCTCCTCCTCGTCCTCCTCTTCGTCCTCGTCGAATGCCTCGGATTCCACCTAAAATGAGCTTAAACAGCTTCCGTCTACAAATATGAGCTGCCTCACCTTTGGGGTCTCTTTTGTAGAGCGCCGGTTTGGCTTGCTGGAATATTCTGATTCGGTAGAGGGCGTCGCAGGCTGGTCGGCTGACTCTGACTGCTGCAGATTTGGATTTTCGACCGAAAATTCCCGCCACTTCGCTGCTACTAGCATCATTAGTTTGGACATAGGAACCTATACATCGGAAGAGTAAATAGAATGTTGTTATATTGGTTGATTGGGAATGTACCTTAGGGTTTTCTTTGGCCAGTAATGGTCGCACGTGTTGTTGGAACAATTTGTATGTGGTGAGGTTCTGATAATCCGATTCAGAGTACTCCAGTTCGACGTCCGTCAGGCCAAAGGTTGAACATACTTCTTCGATGGTCGGCATACCGGCTGCAACAGAAAAATTATTAACAAAAATAGCAGATATTTAAACAGGGATATATTTTCCATTTCATTAGGTTTTGCAACATCAGCATTCTGATCAATGCTTTACGAGATTTTCAGTGGCAATGGAAAAATACAGATTTATAAACAGCAATTCTTATACATGTACAGGAGAAGAACCAAATTGGAGGAAAAAATCTACTAAAAAATACCTACCACCTTCCTGATGAACGGAAAATGTTAAAAATGAGTCAACAATATAAAAATAACAAAAAAGTACAGAAAAACTAATCAGTAGCGATGGGTAGAGGTATCGTTTACGCAATGATTAAGGTCATATGACAGATTTTTTGCGTTTTAAAGTGTGAAAATTCTTTGAATGAATCATCATCTGGGATAGAAGATTTAGCAGAGCCTGGTTGTTCAACTCAACACCGCTATTTTTTTTAAAAACGTGTTTCTGGTCAAAATTGTTAATGATAAGTATTATTTGATACCTCGTGGAATGTCCTTGTCCTCTTCCATTGGGTCGACAGCTTCGGTGGCTGATCTTCCAAATCTTTTTCAAAAAACAACCGGCATATTGTCGCAATTGTTCTCCCAGTTCAAGCACAAGTTAGGCCTTCTTGCAGCCGCAAGTTTGTTGGCAGTTTTTAGTACATTTGCACGAAACAAGCTTCAATAAATCTGAAGGAGAAGGTGGTAACAAGGTTGTCACAGGTGCCAGGCTAATTTTCATTCTTTTCAGTCTCCTCTTCCGAAATTTTTTGAACACCTAGCCATTGCTGGACCTGATAGTAGACTCTTAATGACTGTTGCTGTGCTGAACCTGCAGATGGTGGTAGTGCAGCAATTGTGCTTGACGGCAGATTTGATGTAGCAAACATATCTCAAGCGGTTGAGTGAAGGCACGTTCTTCCCACTGTAGCCGTATAGTGTAACCAGAAAACGTTCACCAGCATCAGCAACAATCTCCTGAGTGGCGTTGGAGTTTTTGAATACTTTGATAGTGTGATTGGGTTCTTGGTAAGAGTATGAAGGAACTTCAGTTTTTCTTGATTGAACAATGCTGACGTAGCGCAACCACTCATTGCGTGTAAGAAAAGAATATTACCGGCAATTATTGTTTCACTTACAGCATCAATCGGGGAGAATGTAGCTGGAGAAACTTTCTCCTTCTCCGGTTTCAAAAAGAACACATTTTCATGCTTGCAGAGACCTAGCAAAATTACCAAGAGGTCTACATCCTCACCAGCTATAATTGCAGTCTCATTTGTTGGGAGCCAAGGACAAAGCTATGTTCACTACCAGGGTGTCACGTCTCCATTTACTTGCTTGCAAGTCATTCCTGCTGATGAGAACTTCGTAGTGAGCATTGATTGATATTACCATATTTTGTTTTTCGGATTAGCAAGGAAATTTTCTTTGGCTGTCGCCGTCGTTGGCATCATTGTGTAGTCAAACAGTATGTCAGATGAAGCAAGTTTTCTTGATCTTTTCATACGCTCTACACTTTTGTACCACCTTTTACTCCATCACGGTACCCATCAAAAACAACTACTCTCTCAAGAAACGGTCGGGTGGAGGGTACGATTTTGTATTGTACACTTGTGCTTTGATATATTCACAAATAATTTTTCTAACTACCTCGCTCCATGGATCTGGTTTTTTTTTCTAAGTTTATTACATTCCCCATTTTCTGGTTTGTAGTTACTTCTGATAAAGCTAATGAAACTTGCTCCTTTGTCATTTTTGTTTTTCTTCTGTTTGGTGATTTAGTGGTTCAGTCTTTTGTTTCACTTTTCCTTCGTCTCTTAGGATTGCACCCTTGCTGTCTCTATTGGTTTTAGTGCTACATGCATCCATGGCCGTATTTATTTTCGAATTTACCACTTCAGCTAGTGGATGATTTTCGTTGTTAGTTTTGAGAATTTTCAGGTTTTATTAACGTTCTCATTTCAGCATCTAATTTTTGCATTGCCTTATTTATATTGTTTGCTTGCTGACTAACTGTTTTTGTCAGATTCTGAATAGTTTTTGTTAAGACATTTATTTGCTGTTATAATTCAGCATATTTTTGGTTAGGTTCTGGTTAACAGCAGTGTACCTTGTTTCCGTCTATAACAGTAATATTTTGCACTCTTTCAGCACAACTAGTGTGGAATAGCTTACAGCAATTTACACACAGTAGAATATTGCACTTTTTTCCACAATTTATTTTTTTTACTAAATTTTCGTCTTGGGTGACATCAACATTAAGGTTCCTAAATATTATAAGAATTGAGCCAAGTCGGGAATAGATGCTGATTGGTTATGATCCACTGCGCATGCGCAGTTTCGTCTGAAATTGCGCCAGATTTAAGTCCTATAGTTACTGTAGAAACCAGCTCTGGGAATGACATATTTGACAAATTTTTATTTGCCTTTAGGTCTAACACTGATTGATGCAAATGTATTAATATGTAGGTGTTCCATTTCTACCTGACAACAGTTCTTTAAATACCATAGTAGAATAGGGACAGCTTTCCCCCACTCCTTTTAATTGATTCGCGGTTTAATTCGCGGATTTCGCGGTTTAATTTTAATTGACCTAATTAAATTGATCTAATTAAATGACCCAATTAATTTCGCGGATTGCTCTAATTAATTTTGATATGTGCTACTGATTAAATTACGCATTAGCTTCCGAATAAATTACGCGGCGGCCATTTTTAATTTGCTTCCGGAATTACGCGGCGGCCATTTTCAATTTTAGCGCGAATATTTGAATTTGAAATTTTTCAGATTTTTTCTAAGTTCCATTTTTTTAATTTAAACTTCCCGGGTGTCGGCCTTCTTGGTTTTCTGCGTGCGCACTTCTCGCGGCTGACCTTTTAATTTCAATTTAGCGACCGTTTTGAATTTCAAATTGATAAATCTGTCTCTCTCAGGTACTCATGGGGCGTTGATTATCTCTCTTGCATTCACAGGATGGATGTTTAATTTAAAAAAATTACTGGCGGACTTGGATTTGAACCCTCTACGTTCGCATCCACATTGGGCTTACATAGACCTATGCCGCTACACCACGGAGCGCTACGGGATTTAAAGGGTTTGAACAGAACGCCATTTAACTGTTCTGACTCCAGACTTTGAAACTAAATATTTTTTGAAAAATATAATTTATAAGAATGGAATTACATCGTCTATGGACTTAAAAAGTTGAAAAGAATTTTTAAAAAATGATTCCATCAGTGCTTTTGCTAGAATTAATCATTTTAGTCCCGTATATAAATATATAATACACAGAAGTTATAAAACAACTAAAACCAGACAAAGCAGCAGGGCCAGATGAAATCAGCAACGAGTTAATAAAAAATGGTGGGGATGAATTACAAAAAAGGATATACAAATTAATAAAAAAACATATGGAGAGAAGAGAGGATGCCGACGGAGTGGAAGAATGGATTAATTATAACAATTTTCAAAAAAGGAGACCCAACCAAATGCAATAACTACAGACCCATAATGCTACTGAACACGACATACAAAATACTAACAACAATAATAAGAAATAGATTAACCAAATACACAGAAAAGAAGCTGGGACAATATCAGCAAGGATTCAGAAAAGGGAAATCTACAATAGACGCAATACACATGCTGTCACAAATCATTGAAAAAGGATACGAACACGACATTGAACTACACATGGTCTTCATAGACTTCAAACAGGCCTTTGATAGTGTGGACCGAAATCAACTCATGAAAGAAATGAAGAATATGGATATACCAGCAAAATTAATTAGGCTAACCAAAATGACAATGGAAAAATCAATGGCGAAAGTAAAAACCAAGAATGGAGACACAGGAAACATTATTGTAAATACAGGAGTACGACAAGGAGATAGCTTATCTACGACCCTATTTAACATAACCCTGGACGCTGCGATAAAAGATTCAGAACTAGATAAATCAATCACGCAAAACTTAGCACAAGTGATAGGATACGCAGATGACCTAGTACTAATAACAAGAGACAAACGAACACTGGAACAAACCTTTCTAAAATTAGCAAAAGAAGCCGAAAAGCGAGGTCTGATTATCAACAAAGAAACAACAAAATATCTTATATGTTCAAGAAAAACAATTAACACTACAGAGCTGAAGATAAATGATTACAAGCTACAAAGAGTAGAATACTTTAAATACCTAGGTGTAACAATAAATGACAAAAATAATAGAAACACAGAGATAAATGAACGAGTGAAAGCAGGAAACAGATCGTACTGGAAATACCACAAAATATTAAAGAACAAACACATCAGTATAAGAACGAAGATAAAAATTTATAAAGCAGCAATTAGGCCGGTCATAACCTATGGAGCAGAGACCATGTGCATTACAAAAAGAGATGAGGAAAAACTAAGGGTATTAGAGAGGAAAATACTAAGAAAGATATTCGGACCGAAACAGATACAAGGGGAATACATACCACTCATGAATCACGAGATCAGAAAACTCATGGAAGGAGAAGATATTGTCAGAACTATAAAAGCCCAAAGATTAAAGTGGTTCGGACACATCCAGAGAAGAGAACCCGATACTATTATACGAAGAATATCAGACTGGATACCCATTGGAAAACGACCAAGAGGAAGACCGAAGATAAGATGGCAGGACCAGGTGGCCGAGGACATCAAAGCAATGGAAATCAATAATTGGAGAAAACTAGTCATGGATAGGCGTGCCTGGAGCAGAATAACAAATCAAGCAAAGACACACAGCAAGCTTTAAAGAATGAGAGAAACATGAAAGGAAACATACGGGCTGATCCCCCGTGCGAATAACGGATCAGAAGAGCTCGAAAGAGCGGCCTATACTCCGAGTCGGAGTGTCGGGCCTATATATATATATATACAGGGTGCCCGTTTTTGGAGCTCCACCATGGGGATCTCGGTAACCATAAGAGATACGAGGTCGGTTAAATTGGGGCAAAGTTGCGCAATTTGGAGCTCAATAATATGCCGGTTTAAAATTTCAAAAATTCCGATTACCTCCGGAGATATCCGAAAAAAACCGGAATTTTGGAAATACGTTTTTATTTTTTCCTCGGCTTATTTGGTGACCTAATTCAAAATGAGTGACACTTCGTCGTTGCAACTTTTCCTCCTCTACAACCTGCCGATGTCATATTTGAAATCAGACGTTTCGATTTTCGACAATCATCATCAACTTTGGTTTTTCTTATGGGCACTATCTTGGATTTTCACATTTTTGAATTCAGCTTTGTTTTCTGATTACGGTGATGTATCACATGTTAAGGTTCAGTGTTGCAGTTTGGGTGAAATATCAAAAATTCTGTTTTGCAAAGACTGCCTTGGATATAACATCCATACTTTTGTTTAACAAAGGCATTGTTGACAGTTCGATTTAAGTTGGCTTAACGTCACCTACAGTTACAAAATTAGTATAAATTTATTAACAAAATGCTCTTTTCAACTGAAGAAAAACGAGATATGCTAGAAATTTATTTATTTGACAGTAGGATATAAAAAAGGAGAAAATTATGTTTTAAATTTACAACATAGGATAAAACTAAATTTTGAGAAACAAGTAAATAAAGAAAATTATAAGAGGTGCTCGAAGGGTTCACCCTCCACTTCCAAGCACAGCTCTATGCGTCTTCTTAAATTCTGCATTGATCTTAAAACGTCCCTTCTTCTTATTTTGGTCCTTAAAGTTGTGATGATCTTCCTTCGCAGCTCATTAATATCGGCGGGTACAGATTTATAAATGAGATCTTTCATAGTTCCCCATAAATAGTAGTCTAATGGGGAAAGATCTGGTGAACGTGCCGGCCAACGTATGTCTCCACTGTTTGAAATGACTCTACCCGGAAATATTTCAGACAAATAATCAGCCACTCTCCTAGCATTATGTGGCGGAGCACCATCTTGCTGGAACCAAAGGTTATTCAAGCGGTTGAGGCAAATGTTGTCATCGATGTAATCCGTAAGGTAGGTCCTTAAAAAGTGCAAATACCCATCTGCGGTCAAATTGTCTTCGTAAATGTATGGGCCAATGATCGTACCGCCAAATAAACCAACCTATACATTTAGCCCGAAACGTGCTTGTGGTCGACGTCCTTGGTGTTCGTGTGGATTTTCAGTGGACCAGACATGTTCATTGTGACGATTGAACATGCCTGAGTTGGTAAATTTGCACTCGTCCGTGAATATCACGTTGGAAAGAAAATGGGGATTTTGTTCCAACCGTGCCATGATATTCCTACAAAACGCTGCCCTCCGTTCAGTATCTCCTGGATGCAAGACTTGGGTGATATGAATTTTAAACGGGCGATATTTATGTTTTTTCAAGACTCTCCACACTGCTTGATGTGATACGTTAATTTCGTCTGCTATAGCCCTTGTTGAAGTTGAAGGATTATCTTGAATCTAATGAAGAATTCAATTCATTGCCGTTTATTATTTTTGAGAAAGTTTTAACAATTTACTCACCGCCTGTAAAATTTCCACTTCATTCGCATTTGGTCTATGAACACGTCTTCGAGGCTTAGAAAATGCACCAAACTCGGCTAAATTTCTATGAAGGAATAACAAATAATTTTGAGCTGGTTGTTGTCTTTCTGGATACCGCTGTAAATATCTTTCCGAAGTAACTTGCGCATTTCGATGCGAAGCGTAATAAATTTCTAGCATATCTCGTTTTTCTTCATTTGAAAAGGGCATTTTGTTAATAAATTTATACTAATTTTGTAACTGTAGGTGACGTTAAGCCAACTTAAATCGAACTGTCAACAATGCCTTTGTTAAACAAAAGTATGGATGTTATATCCAAGGCAGTCTTTGCAAAACAGAATTTTTGATATTTCACCCAAACTGCAACACTGAACCTTAACATGTGATACATCACCGTAATCAGAAAACAAAGCTGAATTCAAAAATGTGAAAATCCAAGATAGTGCCCATAAGAAAAACCAAAGTTGATGATGATTGTCGAAAATCGAAACGTCTGATTTCAAATATGACATCGGCAGGTTGTAGAGGAGGAAAAGTTGCAACGACGAAGTGTCACTCATTTTGAATTAGGTCACCAAATAAACCGAGGAAAAAATAAAAACGTATTTCCAAAATTTCGGTTTTTTTCGGATATCTCCGGAGGTAATCGGAATTTTTGAAATTTTAAACCGGCATATTATTGAGCTCCAAATTGCGCAACTTTGCCCCAATTTAACCGACCTCGTATCTCTTATGGTTACCGAGATCCCCATGGTGGAGCTCCAAAAACGGGCACCCTGTATATATATAAATATGCGTATTCTGAGTGACGCGCATGATGGATTATCGAGATTCCCATTGTCCCTGCCTACTATATAGCGAAACCACTGCCAAATTAGAACTTGAACAATTGTTTGAAGTTATGAAACAAATGGAAACTTCGCTTAACTTAAAAAGCATGACATTGGTTCACTTGTAATGTCAGCTTAAATTTTGTCTGAAGAAATTACAATCTAGTATTTAAATACGTTTAGAAAAGTATTTAACCATTAAAAGTATTTAAATACTATAGGTATTTACTATTTAACTACTGTTTGCTCAAAAAAAGTATTTAATATTTAAATACATTCAATTTTCAAAAAGTATTTAGTATTTAGTATTTAAATACTTTTTAAAAGTATTTTGCCCAGCTTTGCGTAGTAGCTACCTACCAGTGCAGTTTTCATAAACGCTTTAAATTAGCCATTTTTTTGACATTGTCAAAGTGACAAGTAATTAAATTCATAGGTGACACATACTAAGAAAGACAACTCCGGCCTTGTATGCTATCATTTATTTTTGGATCAGCAATGGCGGCTGACATTTGCGTTGTCTCAACTCTTATATTATATAGGAACTCTAATCAACATCTACATCAGACGCCATCTTGAGGTTGTATTGTATTGTGAGACTCCTTGAGTAACAAACGACTTCCAGGATTGGACCGTGTTATTACTGAGGTCGAAGAACTCCTTGAGTCTGTTATTATTTATAATATATGTAGACAATCATTAAAAATTGCAGAAGTAAAACTCTCAAGACAGAAATACATTATAAAAATCTACAACCCGTTCAAATACGATCACAAATATATGTAGATGACATAGTCCTTAATAGCAAACACTCTCAGGAAAATGTCAAGACTAATCAACATCTGGGCAAAAGAAATTAATAAAATGGAACTCACAATAAACATACTTAAAACAAAAATCATGATAATGATAGGAAACAACAAAATGAAACATTTACATGTGTAGGGGAAATTCTGAAGTCTAAATATGTAACTATTTGGAATCAATCGTAAGTAATGATGGAAAAATGAATGTAGAAATTGCATTAAATAAGAAATAAATAAAACCACAAAGAGAGTTACAATAAAATAGCTACCATCATTACTATACACAAAAAATAAATACTGCAAACACTCCCGTTACATAAGAGAAAACTCACCACCGCAGACATGAAATTCATCAGAAAGATATTAGAAGTAACAAAATAGAAGATTCAGAAACATAGATCCATATAAAGAATTAAAATTACATCGATAGCAGACAAGATAGAGAAAAAACAATTAAATTGGTTTGCACACATCACAAGAATAAACAGCAAATCGAGAACAAAACAGTATCTATTGGCAAACTGCAAAAGAAAAAAGAAAATAGGAAAACCAACAAAAATGCTGAATGTGATAAAAAAAAAAGGAATCACGTTTGGGAAGAAACTCAAGGACCTGGCAAAGCTAGCAAATGAGAGAAAAGAGTAGAGCAGGTGGATAAAGAAACATTACCCTAGCCAATAAAGGCAAGAAGGATATGACACAGAAGACGTATTAAATGATTTAATTGTTTGTAGGTAGGGTTTCCAGTCCCGGGATCAGGTCCCTTTCCGGGATTCTACAAAAAAAACAAAGTCTCAGGACCACAGCCAGCACAGGCGAAGTCCCGGGACCATGTCAACAATAGTGCGTATACTCGATATCAGAGAATTAGGACGGGTATCCACCGACGCCCAGTGTATTACTCATGCCTTTTGCACATTCTACATTATTTTGGATTTGCATAGGCAGGAGAGGTACTGTTTTCGGTCGGTTAGAATTAAGCATGTGTGTTGTTTCAGGCATACTTACGAGTGTTCGTTTATTTTTTTTTCTTTTGTTGGATTTAGATATATTTTACGCGTAGTCGTGTGGATACGTAGTAACGGCAAGGTAACTAAATTTGTAGACTTTTAAAACTATGTGCGAAGAAGCTGAATAATTTATATTTTTAGGTTTTAAAGGTGTTTGATATTTTCTGCTAAAGCGTTAGAATTAGAACGAATTCCGATTCCCAACCTATCGTCATTCTACATAAAAAAAATAATGATTTGAAGTCGATATATATATAAACAGCTCTTAAGGCCAATTTGGCCTATGGCTTGAATCTTTTTCCTCCACGTCTTTCTGTCTTTGCACTCCATTTTGAAATTTTTGATGTCAGTTCCTTGCAGATTTTCGTTTACTGTTGCCACCTTGTTTTCTTTGGTCGTCCTTTTTCTCCTTTTCCTTCTGGTTCCTGATGTAGGGTTTTTTGTATTGGGTCAGTTTCTTTTTTTCTCATTATGTGGCCTAACCACCTTAACCTGCTTTGTTTTATTCTTACGCTGATATCAGCGTCCTGGTATAACTCCTCTAGTTCCTTATTCGTTCTTCTATGCCACCTCTGTTCTTCTTTCACCCCCCTGAAAATTCGTCTTAACATTTTCCTTTCCCATACAATTAGTTTATTTTCTGTTTGTTTAGTTGTCACCCAAGTTTCATACGCGTATGTAAGGACCGGCCTGATAATTGTTTTGTACAAATTTATTTTTATTGCTCTTGAGACACTTTTGTTTGTTAATAGATGGTTTAATGAGCCAGCACTTTTTGAAGCACTTAATATTCTATTATGTATTTCTTCTTCCTGATTTCCTTTGCAGTTCATCTCCACTCCTAGATATGTCACCTTATTTGTTATGTTGAAGGCTGTTTCTTCTTTTGTTGATTTTGTTTTTATTTTCAGGCTTTGACTCTCCTCCTGTTTCTTGTTCCCCATGATCATATACTGTGACTTTTTGGTGTTAATCTTTAATCCTACTTTATGCGCGTCATCCTCAAAGTCTTTTACCATATTCCTTAGCTGTTCTTTTGTTCTGCACATCAATACCAGATCATCCGCATATGCTAGTATTTAATAGGGGCAATTTAATATACTTTTGTTTGTTTCGATTTTTGCCTTTCTCATCGTGTATTCTAGGATAATGTTGAACAAATATGGCAATAGGGGGTCCCCTTGTTTTAGACCCATATTGCTTTCGAAGTTTGTAGACATGTGACCTTTGAATCTCACCTTTTATTCAATGTTCTGCCGAGTGTCATCGCAACTAGTTCTGTAGTTTCTTTCTTGTAATGTAGTTCTTTCATTATTTCTATTATTTTTGTTCTTTGCACTCTGTCAAAAGCCTGCTGATAGTCAATGAACAGCGCGTGTATTCTTATATTTTTTTCTCTACATTTTTCTTGTATTTATCTAATTATAAATATTTGGTCCACTGTTGATTTTCCTTGTCTGAAACCAGCTTGATAGTGTCCTATCTTCTCCCTTGATTCTTTCTTGATCCTTTCCGTTATTAAGGATGCCAGGATTTTATAAGTTGTATTCAGCAAGGAGATTGGCCTATAATTTTCTACCTGTTGTTTATTTCCTTTTTTAAATATTGGACAGATCACGGCCATTTCCCATTATTTAGGCATTTCCTTTGCTTCTTCTTCCTAATTCCTCATTGCCATATTTTATTAGTTCCATAGTTATATTATCCGTTCCAGGGCTTTTATTGTTCTTCCCCTGTTTTATAATTTTTTCGAAAGCCTCCCATGTCGGTAATTCTTCAGATTCTGTTTTCTGTTTCTTTACAATTCTCCTTGCTTCATCATTCCAAAAAGTTTTTTCATAATATTGTTTCATTATCTCAGTTACCTGCTTTTCGACCATACACAGCTCTCCTTCTTCATTTCTTATCCCCATTGTTTCCTCTTGGTATCCTTACCTTTTTATAGAACGCTTTTTTGTTCGTAATTTTAAATGATTCTTGCAACGTTTCTATTTCTTTGTTGATTTTGTCCCTCTTTTTTTCCTACATATTGTTTTGATTTTGTTTCTCGCTGTTTTATATTGGTGTTCTGATTCAGTAGTTTGTTGTTGTAGCCACTGTATTTTTGCTGTTCTGCCCTCTTCAATTGCTTCCTTGCATTCCTGAGCGAATCAATCTTTGTTTTGATTTTCTACTTTTTCCTCGATCATTTTCTTGACATCTAATAGGGTTGTCTTTAGAAAATTCCATTCCTCTTCTATTTCTTCTTTTCTACTATTATTTGTTAGCTTCTGTTGTAACATTTCTGCATATTTTTTCTTTGTCTCTTCCTTCTTTATAGCTTCTATTAAACTCATTTTTCGTTTTGATGGTTTGTTGTGTAAGTTGGTTTGAGTTGCGTTGTTGTTATTCTATTCAGAAAGTGATCCGACCCAACCGCTGCTTCTCTACACAATCTTACATTTTTTATAGCATTTACCTGCCTTTTCGGGATCAGAACATGATCTATCTAGTTCCTACTTTTTCCATTGGGTGAACACCATGTTTGTTTATATATGTTCTTCCTTTTAACCATCGTACTTTTTAACAGTTGATATAGCAACACTTTTATATATCGAAAGATTAAACAATTTACAAAATATAAAGTGTGTTCCAAGAAAATTATCATAACCAGAGGCGGCTCGACGAAAAGATTACTGAAGCATTTTGCAGTTCACGCAAAGCAAAAGATGAAGAGCGACAGACATTTCTAGTACCAGAAGAAACTGATGTTATAGCCGAGCCCCAACGTAGCTCATTATCAGCACAGAAATACTTTATTTCATTTAAAACACTTGTTTTCCTTTGGAATTCGCATTCAGAAATTTCACTTGATCACTATTTCACTTGATCACTATTTCCCGTTCGAGACCATTTTCGGGATCTTCGGGACTATTCCCGGGACTTGAAATTTAGCTCGTAAGTCCCGAAAACACTTTTTGTCCCGAGACTTGGAAACCCTATTTGTAGGCCTGTTACCTTTTGCCAAAATGAAGCCAAGTTGATGTGACGTTAGTTAGATGAGACCTTGTTGCGTAATTGTAATTTTAATACATTCTGAATTAACCCATTAGTGTATAGCGTCCGTTTAAACGGACGCGCGTTTTTAGCAATGTAAAGAGCTATTCTGCCTTATGGACCAAAATTAATTGTTGTAGGGTTATGTGTAATGTTGTGTTGATCAAATGTAAACAATTAATGTGATTGATTTCCACCGAATTCGCGAAAAAATAGTTTTTAGTTTGCAATGGATGCTAGTCTATACAACACCTCACGTGGCGAGTAAGTGTTTTTATTTTTATAGTGTCATATTTAAATTTTTTTAGCAAGAATGTCAAAAATTTCAACTTAATAAGTACCACGGCATGATTATTTACAAAATTAATCAAATTACATTTATATTGCTATTTGAAAATTCTGCCTAAAACAGTGTGTCCGTTTAAACGGACGTCATACTCAGCGAGTATAATAATTTCAGGTTATCCTTTCATGAAATTTTGGAAATTATCGAAAAAAATTACGTACGCCAAGGCGATATTTATATAACACCTCTTATTGATGGAGAAGAGACTGATCAAGACAGTGATTTATCTGATGACGATTACGAGGGCAATGCCAACCATTGAGGACCTGCAACCCTACGAACTCAATGCTTGTTTGAACAACTCATTCAAACTGCAACACCTATTAGTGCAGATGTTAGTGAAGATTTTAGTTCAGAAAATGAATTACCTTTGATTAGTTTCATGAAGACAATAAATGACGCCAGTCCCTCCCAGTAAAGAAAAAGACAGAGAATTGTACCAGTAAAAAAGGTATATACTTGAGTGGAATCTGGCAGTCCCAACTTTACTGTAAATAAACATTGCAATCCAGAATCAACTCCAATTGAAAGAAAAGTTCCAAAGGACGATGAAGTAATTTCTATGATAATGGAACAATTGAATCTTTATGCCATGCAAATAAAATAAATCAAAATTTGAACATGACAAAAAGCGAATTGTATGTTGTTTTTGGAGGTCTGCTATTGTCTGGGTATGAAAAATATCTCAATAAAAGAATGTATTGGTCATCAGACACTGATGTGCCCAAAATTCTTTCAGATAGTATTCGACTACATAGGTTTGAAACAATTTTGAAACAATTACATTTGAATGACAACTCAAAATTAGATCCAAATGACAAGCTATATAATTTACGACATCTTATTACAAAACTGAATAAGAATTTCCAAAAATACGCTGGGCTTGAGGAAAACCTGAGTATCGATGAGAATATGATACCGTACTGCGGTCGGCACTATTTATTTATTTATTTTATTTAATTTGCACTCAGCCAACAGCCGTTAGGCCAATTACAGGCGTCGCTGTGCAGTTATGAGGACTTCCAACCCCACTAACGACTGCCATGATGTTGTATGACCGCCGGGACCAACTTTTTTCAGTGATAGCCGTACCACTAGGCGCCGAGAAATGCAGCCGTGGAACTCCCATCCAAGTTCTGACCAGAGACAGCGTTGCTTAACTCTGCTGATCGAACGTGGACGCTTGTTCAAGCTACACCACTCGGGACCCGTGCTATGCAAAATAGTTCATAAAAGGTAAACCGATACGCTTCGGTTTCAAAAACTGGGTTTTGTTTATAGTTGTCCAAAGAAAATGTATCCAAAGGATCCCAATTGCACTAACTTATTGTCATATAGACGATATTTGGCACTTTCATTTTTAAAAACTCATGGGATAAAATCAAATAAAGGACAAATCCACCCACCAGCAAACCCTGAGGCAAGGTATGACAAGTTGAATCATGGCAGTGACAGACGGTGCGGATATTGTAGCAAAAAATCCAAATTTATTTGTTCTATATGTGACATTGGTTTACACCCGAAACATTGTTTTACTTTATTTCATACTTCAAAATAATATTAAGCAGAAGGTTACGATGTGTATGACGTCCGTTTAAATGGACACCTTGTAATTTTTTTTAAATAGATATCTTTTGTTTTTAATTAATATGGCGTTTTAGTCAATTATTCAATTGAGTTCTCACCGGGAAAAGGTAAAAATTGCCTCCCATAAACCTTGTACACTAATAGGTTAATTGTTTCAGTGGTTGTCAGGCAAATAAATTGTTTCAATAAACATCATATTAGAAAAAAGAATCATGACACGAATTTTGCTGTAACATTTTATTACAATGGTAAAAATAATGACTCTGCATATACAAACAGAACATAAAACCCGTCTACTAGTGGAACGCGAGATATCAGAAAAGAAACAGTTCTAAAATTACCCCCATATCATTGTCATATATATGACTTCGCCCTCGCGTGATTGCCAAACAATATATCTCGTGTAAACAGAAATGATTTGATAATCAAGAAGACACGAGTTGCATTCGGCTAGATTATATCACGAGTCAATAAACAACGTTTGAATAGTGTATTTTAAATATTAAAAGTACAGTTAATGTGGTTGTTATGACAATTGTACTGACAGCAG
>CALNHX010008321.1:0-62086 GCA_940337035.1 Agriotes lineatus | reverse complement strand
AAATAAATTTCACAACTTTTCTTTCCAGAATTGTTGCTTTATTTATAAAATTATAATTATAGTGATATTAACAGCATTCTCTTAGAAAAAAAATCGGTATAAAAACAGTAAATTTTGGAGATGATTTCAAGATCAGAATTGTATTAGCTAAGTAATTTTCTGTTAAGAATTTCATTTTAAGGCGAATAAAGATCAACAAATACATTTAAATTCCGGTAATACTGAGTAACTCAGTTTAAACTGTAAACTATTTTCAATCGACAATCTTGATGGTGTTAACCGGTAGTTGCCAAAGTAACACGATGTTATATGTCAACAGTTACCCTCGTGTGGATACTTAATTGTATGTTGGTTTATACGATGGAAGTAATTGCAATTATCTTGCCGCAGTACCCGTCATGTCACACTGTATGGTTGTGTGTGGGTGATACATCCACTGTATTCACCATCCCACATATCTGAAAAAGATCTATGAAACATTTAATGGTAATTGTATTTTTTTTAAAATACTATTTAGATACATCTGCTTAGCTAACTAATAGTTATCTTGGAAAAATCTATTTCTTAGTATACCATTTTTCGAAACCACGGCTGTGGAAGTAGGGTAAGTAAGGCAGTCGTCGAAAGCGTGATGCTAACCACATCACCTAGAACTCTGTTAACAGTGTGCCAGATGACAGAGTTTTGGCGGCCCTGACCCGCCGAGTCTCAGGTCATATTCGTACGTGTGGAATGAAGCGCCCAGAACTTTACTTTTTTACCATTTTTCGAAACAAGGGGACAGAGGGGTGACTAAGAGATGCAGTCTTTGCACCGCCAAGATGTTTCACTGCGACTACCTTTATTCATTATGTTTCGCTACTTTCATTGGTTCTTCTCTCATATGGGGTTTTTATTTCAATTCTCTCTGGATGGTATCCTCTGATTATAAACAAACCGTCGCATTTATCCTTCCACTCTGAAACATATTTTTCGTTATATCTCTGCCATGTAGTAGATACATTAGTCTTTCTACTTGGATAATGGAATAACATTATAATAGTTGTCCATATACAACATCACACCCCTTGTCCAACTAGTACCTTTCTAGTACTCACTTGTGAAGCTTCATTAATAGGTTGACCTTTATATATTTCCATATTGAGCACATACGCATCAAAAGTACATAGCTCGTAAAGCTTCGTGCCATATTCAGATTTTCTCTCTTTCTCGATCTGCCTCTAAACAATAACAGCGATTAATACCATTACCATTCATACTTTCCATTTATTGGACTTACGTCACCGTTTTTCCACATTTTCACTCAGTTGAGGTTTATATAAGAATGACGTCATATTTGACACGGTTTCCTTCTTGATATTATCAATTTCTTCTTGTGTTTGTTTCGATATCCTAGTATTAAAATTTCAGTACAATGAGCTAGTCCAAGTATGCAGTTGACACCTAGCCGAAGGAGATTAAAATCGCAATAAAACAGGCACCCTGACAAAATTTACTTCAAGAGACATGCAATTTTATCGGTACAAATGCTATTCAAGTGGAACTATCTGATCAGATTTTTATTTTTACCTTTTAAAATGTAACTCATTACGCCAATCAAACAATGACGCATAAAAAGTATAATGCGTAGTAGATTACAAAAAGCAAACATCTCCATCGAAATATCATGTATTTCTGAAGATATGTGATAAGGGACTGGCTTACAAGCTGCACTCGTTTTAATTTAGTATGCACCATGCTCTCAACCCAAACATGAAGGCGGTGAAGCCGCTAATAATACATGTTGTGATTGAACTTGTTCTGTTGGGGTGTGCAGCTTTCCCGGCTTTGCGAGATGAAGTGGCAAGGGTAGTTATAATAATATTTTTGATTTTTTTAAGTATCTGGGATTGGTTGCTACCATTGGGGATCTAATTAATGGTGTATCTTTCGAGCAGAGCCGGATTTAAAAATTGGATGACCCGTGCTTCCCCTCTTTGGTGAAGGTGTTAGGCATTAAATAATATTGGTTTGAATTAAAAAGTAAAATTTATTTATTAACAAAGCACAAGGAGAAAACATACAGTTTTACGTTTTCTACTTTTTCTATGCAAACTATTTTTTTAAATTTTAATTGCAGAATTACAGTTTATTACATAACAAAGGACAAGCAGATAGAACCTAAACCTTTACCTTTCTTATATTTTCTTGTAAAATTATCAACGATATGTTTAAAATCTAAAAGTGAAGGTGATTTTTGTTCAGCTGAAGGGTAATTGTTTGAGACATGGATGCACTAAGGTAGTTCTAAGTTTTAATTTTACATCTTTTGCCAATTCGATCAATATATATATTATCATCATTCAAAACTGCCAAGATAGAGTTGGCACCACTGCGTCTTTGGCGCCTGAAGTGTAGGCCCCGATTCGCCCCCCTCTAGATCCGGCACTGCTTTCGAGCCAACACCAACAAACCAAATTTCGGTTACCATCAGTTTTAAGGGTTCTAATATATATTTTTTAGGACGTTGCACTTGAGAAAAACTCATTGCAATCGTACAGATTTAGAGACATCCCATTTCACTCTTCCACCATCGACGATGCAACTGAAATTGCATATAATGGATCAAAATCAAGCGTGGCGGAAGTGGGTCCATATAGCTGGAGGTGAGTAGAATTCTACCCTTGTAATTAGTAACTTAAATTGAGAGTTTGGTTATCACGTCGATGATGAGGAAAAGAATGCCATTCGGCGTAACTTTTCGTGAATATCTCAAACGCCTTTTTAAAACGTTTTTAAAGCAAGAACCGTTTCCCATGACTTTAAAGATGGCAGCGAGTAAATAATCTCGGCAATGTGCAAAAAAAACTTTAACAAAGCGTTTGATTTTATCTACAGTACTGATAAGTAGTAATCACAGTTACTTAATGGCGGTAAATGCATTAGAGGCCGATAACCAATAATCCTGTATCCCAGATTGTAGCTACTCGACCTACATATTAGGTAAAAAGATTAATTTGGCCTGGAGTAACCAATTTAAGCGACTTCAGAGGCAGTGAAAAATTATGCCAATAATTTAAATAGCGTCGTTGATGTTGGTTGCAATTTTGTAGTAAAAAATTACTAAAACTTAATTATACTGACAGGCTATATAAGAAGGCGGTATAGCAATTATTGCCCCTAAAATGAAGAAAAACTATTTTATTTTTGTACAATATCCATAACCTTCACATCATATCATTGATAAAAGCAGCATTGATTGCCATGAATCATCCAGTCACATCCGTCATTTGCAAAATTTGCTTAAATTATCAGCATAAAAACTTATGTTGAAGATAAGACAGATTTGCACTTCGTATCAACCTTAATCGCGAGAATGACACTGTATTTACAGTTTGAATAGGTAACTAATTAATTTCATTTTATTATTATCGATAAATTTAGTTCTAATTTCTTGAACAGTTAACTGTCAACATCTGCTGAAAATGTATAGAAAGGAAGAGAATAAAATAACGTGTTTAAGTAGATAGAAAGGAACTCATTGCTCTTTCCAATTTGTTCATCTTCAAAGACCGACATTTTTAAGTTATAAAGACAGATAATACTTGTTATGCTGACAGATACATATTCTAATTCAAAGCCCAAATCAGTTTCAAATAGTACTCACTCCAATCTGGTCTTCTGGCAACACCGCCTCCAATAGTTCATTTCTACAGTATTAATTATATGTGGTTTATATGTTGGGAGTTGCTTACATGTATTGCTGTATAATATAATAACAACAAATGTATTGTATGTGATGATGGTAATCCATTTGTAGTGCTGTATAAGCTGATTAACGTGTTAATTATATGTCCTGTTACTAATCTTAGTCCGTTATTATAAACGTAGCTTAAGTTAGATATAATTGTTGCTTTGAATATTTGCAATAGTGTTTTGGTTTCTTCCCCATTCCTGGTGTACAGTCGTGTTCATTAAAGTGTTGTACAGTATTTGTGCTTTGTGAATGTGAATTCATTACACAAAGTTCAAAAAAGTGTTGTATATGCAAATATTTTGAATGTATACATCCATGTCTACCTGGTTAATGATACAGTGTGAGCCTTTGTTGAGTAAAAACACAACTACCAATAAACTTGTAACTGTCTTTGTACAACACATTTTTGAACACGACTGTACAATCACTTTTAGGAGTACCATTGATTTTTGACAAATATTATTTATATATTTAATATGCGAAACATATACGTTAGTTTTGTGTAATGTGTAATATAATACCCAAAGAACGTATTTGTGGAACTACATAAGTCTCTTATTAAGCATTTTTTCTAAGATGATATGTTTTTATCGGACTTTTTCCACTGTCTAAGGTGTATATCACACGACGTTTCGGGAGTTTTGATCTACTCTCGTCTTCAGGTGTTCCTGATTAGTCATGAGAAGTACAAAATCAGTCCTTTTCAAGACTAATCAGGAACACCTGAAGACGGGAGTAGATCAAAAGTCCCAAAACGTCGTGTGATATACACCCTAGACAGTGGAAAAAGTCCGATAAAAACATCATAATAGACCACTGTCAATAACTGACATTGAGAGATTTTTTTTTTCTAAGAGTTTACATACTTAACATGTTTGTCATATTCATTGGTAGGTAGTTGGAAAGCTCAGCCTTGCTGTTTGCGGAATTTAATATAGGAACCATTGTTGCGTTTCTTCAGTTTTTTGACAATACGTTTCATTTCCAAATTTGGTTATAGAATTGCAAAAGAGTTAATTTTGATGACCAGGGGCAAGAATTTAATTATGGTCTGGCCCTGGATTGTGTTTTTACTTTGATTCAAAGCAGTTTCAGTATTTATTAAAGTATTGACACTGAAGTTACACTGGTAATCATGTGCATTAAAATGACCCATTATTAGAGAAGGAACAGAGAGATGAGTTACTACCAAGCTTTCTAAATCTTCTTTGTCTAACTCGTAATTTTTGGGGTATCTAAATATTGCAGACTGTTAATTAAACTGGACTATTTTCAACATTGAATATGATGTTACTGAATTCCTGTAGTATGATGTCTCATCTGACATTGTTCACATTTTGTTGTTGTATGTAGACGCTTCGATATAATCGACATAATCCGTGTAAAACGCTATCTTATTTTTCGGTGTTAAGTGATGCATACACACTTTTTAAACTGTTTAAAAGAAACTAACATGGTTTGTGTACTGTACCTAGTGGTTAAAGGCTCGTGTGCTGAATATACTTAGTTATGAAGAGTTTCAAATCGTTTAATTATATGCGGTATCTGTCATGATGCGTCTCTAGTAAAATTTTTAAAGGTTCTAGTTGTTCGTCTAATGTTGGCTGGCTGTCGTCTGGTTTAGATACAATAAATGTATCTTGCGATTTCGTATTATTTGCATTGCCGCAGTCATTTATTGTTTGATTACTACTTGAGTATAGCAATCTCCTATTTTTTGTATTTGCATTACTTCCGTTATATATTTTTTTCTCCGTTTCTGTCACCTCAGCATCCTCAGCATTGGTACCTTCTGGCCATTTTGACCAGCATCTGTATTTGTAAGTGATGGATATTGAACTTCATGTTCCTTATATGGGGGCACTTGATGCGGAATAATTAGAGTGATTGCTTTTCCAGCATTTGTGATTGCCTTCTTGTATATACTATATTCTGTACTGTTCATTATAATAGCCATGCTTTAATAACATAAATGGAATTCCTAATATAACTAACACTGCTCCATATACACCTTAACTGCGTTTATTATCTTTGGATTGATGTTACCCCCTTTCAATACTTTCGACAGTTTATCCACTGGAACATCCTCAGCTTCGTTCAGATCCCCAGTCAAAAATGTGTATCTCTATGTTCAACCATTTCTTTTCAATACGGTATTTAAATTTGTCTTAATTTACTTACTTGTACTGGACTTTGAAACAAAACAATATTTATAAACATTAGTTGCCTGGTAAACTAAACAATAAGTTAAATATGTCAACAACGCCAATAAGAGAAATGAAATAATGACGAACAGGCTTTGTAAATACAAAATTACATTATTTTTGTGTACTACAGAAAATATTTACTTGCGTCCACCACACAAACGAACACTACTCGGACAGCTACAAACACTACACCAGAACCAACATCAGAGGTCACCACGTCGCCGACTACCACTGTCACGGCAACTACTAGGGAATCGATCGCGACCACGACACAATCTACAACAACAGCTTCAGTAGTAACCACACCACCGACTACTACTGTAACGCCCACAACTCAGGCGCCGACCACGACCACATCGGAGCCGACAACAACGTCAGAGGTAAGTACACCACCGACTACTACTGAAACGCCAGCAACTAAGGCGCCGACCACGACCACATCGGAACCGACAACGTCAGTAGTAACCACACCACCGACTACTACTGAAACGCCCACAATTCAGACGCCGACCACGACCACATCGGAACCGACAACAACGTCAGAAGTAACCACACCACCGACTACTACTGAAACGCCCACAACTCAGGCGCCGACCACGACCACATCGGAACCGACAACAACGTCAGTAGTAACCACACCACCGACTACTACTGAAACACCCACAACTCAGGCGCCGACCACGACCACATCGGAACCGACAACAACGTCAGAAGTAACCACACCACCGACTACTACTGAAACGCCCACAACTGAGGCGCCGACCACGACCACATCGGAACCGACAACAACGTCAGTAGTAACCACACCACCGACTACTACTGAAACGCCCACAACTCAGGCGCCGACCACGACCACATCGGAACCGACAACAACGTCAGAAGTAACCACACCGCCGACTACTACTGAAACGCCCACAACTCAGGCGCCGACCACGACCACATCGGAACCGACAACAACGTCAGAAGTAACCAATCCACCGACTACTACTGAAGCGCCAACAACTCAGGCGCCGACCACGACCACATCGGAACCGACAACAACGTCAGAAGTAACCACACCACCGACTACTACTGAAACGCCTACAACTCAGGCGCCGACCACGACCACATCGCAAGCGACAAGAACGTCAGAAGTAACCACACCACCGACTACTACTGAAACGCCCACAACTCAGGCGCCGACCACGACCACACCGGAACCGACAACAACGTCAGTAGTAACCACACCACCGACTACTACTGAAACGCCCACAACTCAGGCACCGACCACGACCACATCGGAATCGACAACGTCAGTAGTAACCACACCACCGACTACTACTGAAACGCCCACAATTCAGACGCCGACCACGACCACATCGGAACCGACAACAACGTCAGAAGTAACCACACCACCGACTACTACTAAAACGCCCACAACTCAGGCGCCGACCACGACCACATCGGAACCGACAACGTCAGTAGTAACCACACCACCGACTACTACTGAAACGCCCACAACTCAGGCGCCGACCACGACCACATCGCAACCGACAACAACGTCAGAAGTAACCACACCACCGACTACTACTGAAACGCCCACAACTAAGGCGCCGACCACGACCACATCGGAACCGACAACGTCAGTAGTAACCACACCACCGACTACTACTGAAACGCCCAAACCCCAGGCGCCGACCATGACCACATCGGAACCGACAACAACGTCAGAAGTAACCACACCACCGACTACTACTGAAACGCCTACAACTCAGGCGCCGACCACGACCACATCGGAACCGACAACAACGTCAGAAGTAACCACACCACCGATTACTACTGAAACGCCCACAACTCAGGCGCCGACCACGACCACATCGGAACCGACAACGTCAGAAGTAACCACACCACCGACTACTACTGAAACGCCCACAACCCAGGCGCCGACCACGACCACATCGGAACCGACAACGTCAGAAGTAACCACACCACCGACTACTACTGAAACGCCCACAACTCAGGCGCCGACCACGACCACATCGGGACCGACAACAACGTCAGAAGTAACCACACCACCGACTACTACTGAAACGCCCACAACCCAGGCGCCGACCACGACCACATCGGAACCGACAACAACGTCAGAAGTAACCACACCACCGACTACTACTGAAACGCCTACAACTCAGGCGCCGACCACGACCACATCGGAACCGACAACGTCAGAAGTAACCACACCACCGACTACTACTGAAACGCTCACAACCCAGGCGCCGACCACGACCACATCGGAACCGACAACAACGTCAGAAGTAACCACACCACCGACTACTACTGAAACGCCTACAACTCAGGCGCCGACCACGACCACATCGGAACCGACAACGTCAGAAGTAACCACACCACCGATTACTACTGAAACGCCCACAACTCAGGCGCCGACCACGACCACATCGGAACCGACAACAACGTCAGAAGTAACCACACCACCGACTACTACTGAAACGCCCACAACCCAGGCGCCGACCACGACCACATCGGAACCGACAACAACGTCAGAAGTAACCACACCACCGACTACTACTGAAACGCCTACAACTCAGGCGCCGACCACGACCACATCGGAACCGACAACAACGTCAGAAGTAACCACAAAACCGACTACTACTGAAACGCCCACAACTCAGGCGCCGACCACGACCACATCGGAACCGACCACGCCAGAAGTAACCACACCACCGACTACTACTGAAACGCCCACAACCCAGGCGCCGACCACGACCACATCGGAACCGACAACAACGTCAGAAGTAACCACACCACCGACTACTACTGAAACGCCTACAACTCAGGCGCCGACCACGACCACATCGGAACCGACAACAACGTCAGAAGTAACCACACCACCGACTACTACTGAAACGCCCACAACCCAGGCGCCGACCACGACCACATCGGAACCGACAACAACGTCAGAAGTAACCACACCACCGACTACTACCGAAACGCCTACAACTCAGGCGCCGACCACGACCACATCGGAACCGACAACGTCAGAAGTAACCACACCACCGATTACTACTGAAACGCCCACAACTCAGGCGCCGACCACGACCACATCGGAACCGACAACAACGTCAGAAGTAACCACACCACCGACTACTACCGAAACGCCCACAACCCAGGCGCCGACCACGACCACATCGGAACCGACAACAACGTCAGAAGTAACCACACCACCGACTACTACTGAAACGCCTACAACTCAGGCGCCGACCACGACCACATCGGAACCGACAACAACGTCAGAAGTAACCACACCACCAACTACTACTGAAACGCCTACAACTCAGGCGCCGACCACGACCACATCGGAACCGACAACGTCAGAAGTAACCACACCACCGACTACTACTGAAACGCCTACAACTCAGGAGCCGACCACGACCACATTGGAACCGACAACAACGTCAGAAGTAACCACACCACCGACTACTACTGAAATGCCCACAACTCAAGCGCCGACCACGACCACATCGGAACCGACAACAACGTCAGAAGTAACCACACCACCAACTACTACTGAAACGCCTACAACTCAGGCGCCGACCACGACCACATCGGAACCGACAACGTCAGAAGTAACCACACCACCGACTACTACTGAAACGCCCACAACTCAGGCGCCGACCACGACCACATCGGAACCGACAACAACGTCAGTAGTAACCACACCGCCGACTACTACTAAAACGCCCACAACTCAGGCGCCGACCACGACCACATCGGAACCGACAACAACGTCAGAAGTAACCACACCACCGACTACTACTGAAACGCCTACAACTCAGGCGCCGACCACGACCACATCGGAACCGACAACGTCAGAAGTAACCACACCACCGATTACTACTGAAACGCCCACAACTCAGGCGCCGACCACGACCACATTGGAACCGACAACAACGTCAGAAGTAACCACACCACCGACTACTACTGAAACGCCTACAACTCAGGCGCCGACCACGACCACATCGGAACCGACAACAACGTCAGAAGTAACCACACCACCGACTACTACTGAAACGCCTACAACTCAGGCGCCGACCACGACCACA
Source organism: Agriotes lineatus (assembly GCA_940337035.1). Lineage (NCBI taxonomy): Eukaryota > Metazoa > Arthropoda > Insecta > Coleoptera > Elateridae > Agriotes > Agriotes lineatus. Next base: position 52,046 of record CALNHX010008321.1, on the reverse strand, counting down.
TCGGAACCGACAACGTCAGAAGTAACCACACCACCGACTACTACTGAAACGCCCACAACCCAGGCGCCGACCACGACCACATCGGAACCGACAACAACGTCAGAAGTAACCACACCACCGACTACTACTGAAACGCCTACAACTCAGGCGCCGACCACGACCACATCGGAACCGACAACGTCAGAAGTAACCACACCACCGATTACTACTGAAACGCCCACAACTCAGGCGCCGACCACGACCACATCGGAACCGACAACAACGTCAGAAGTAACCACACCACCGACTACTACTGAAACGCCCACAACCCAGGCGCCGACCACGACCACATCGGAACCGACAACAACGTCAGAAGTAACCACACCACCGACTACTACTGAAACGCCTACAACTCAGACGCCGACTACGACCACATCGGGACCGACAACAACGTCAGAAGTAACCACACCACCGACTACTACTGAAACGCCTACAACTCAGGCGCCGACCACGACCACATCGGAACCGACAACGTCAGAAGTAACCACACCACCGACTACTACTGAAACTCCCACAACCCAGGCGCCGACCACGACCACATCGGAACCGACAACAACGTCAGAAGTAACCACACCACCGACTACTACTGAAACGCCTACAACTCAGGCGCCGACCACGACCACATCGGAACCGACAACGTCAGAAGTAACCACACCACCGATTACTACTGAAACACCCACAACTCAGGCGCCGACCACGACCACATCGGAACCGACATCGTCAGAAGTAACCACACCACCGACTACTACTGAAACGCCTACAACTCAGGCGCCGACCACGACCACATCGGAACCGACATCGTCAGAAGTAACCACACCACCGACTACTACTGAAACGCCCACAACCCAGGCGCCGACCACGACCACATCGGAACCGACAACAACGTCAGAAGTAACCACACCACCGACTACTACTGAAACGCCTACAACTCAGGCGCCGACCACGACCACATCGGAACCGACAACAACGTCAGAAGTAACCACACCACCGACTACTACTGAAACGCCCACAACCCAGGCGCCGACCACGACCACATCGGAACCGACAACAACGTCAGAAGTAACCACACCACCGACTACTACCGAAACGCCCACAACTCAGGCGCCGACCACGACCACATCGGAACCGACAACGTCAGAAGTAACCACACCACCGATTACTACTGAAACGCCCACAACTCAGGCGCCGACCACGACCACATCGGAACCGATAACAACGTCAGAAGTAACCACACCACCGACTACTACTGAAACGCCCACAACCCAGGCGCCGACCACGACCACATCGGAACCGACAACAACGTCAGAAGTAACCACACCACCGACTACTACTGAAACGCCTACAACTCAGGCGCCGACCACGACCACATCGGAACCGACAACAACGTCAGAAGTAACCATACCACCAACTACTACTGAAACGCCTACAACTCAGGCGCCGACCACGACCACATCGGAACCGACAACGTCAGAAGTAACCACACCACCGACTACTACTGAAACGCCTACAACTCAGGAGCCGACCACGACCACATTGGAACCGACAACAACGTCAGAAGTAACCACACCACCGACTACTACTGAAATGCCCACAACTCAAGCGCCGACCACAACCACATCGGAACCGACAACAACGTCAGAAGTAACCACACCACCAACTACTACTGAAACGCCTACAACTCAGGCGCCGACCACGACCACATCGGAACCGACAACGTCAGAAGTAACCACACCACCGACTACTACTGAAACGCCCACAACTCAGGCGCCGACCACGACCACATCGGAACCGACAACAACGTCAGAAGTAACCACACCACCAACTACTACTGAAACGCCTACAACTCAGGCGCCGACCACGACCACATCGGAACCGACAACAACGTCAGAAGTAACCACACCACCAACTACTACTGAAACGCCTACAACTCAGGCGCCGACCACGACCACATCGGAACCGACAACGTCAGAAGTAACCACACCACCGACTACTACTGAAATGCCCACAACTCAAGCGCCGACCACAACCACATCGGAACCGACAACAACGTCAGAAGTAACCACACCACCAACTACTACTGAAACGCCTACAACTCAGGCGCCGACCACGACCACATCGGAACCGACAACAACGTCAGAAGTAACCACACCACCAACTACTACTGAAACGCCCACAACTCAGGCGCCGACCACGACCACATCGGAACCGACAACAACGTCAGTAGTAACCACACCGCCGACTACTACTAAAATGCCCACAACTCAGGCGCCGACCACGACCACATCGGAACCGACAACAACGTCAGAAGTAACCACACCACCGACTACTACTGAAACGCCTACAACTCAGGCGCCGACCACGACCACATCGGAACCGACAACGTCAGAAGTAACCACACCACCGATTACTACTGAAACGCCCACAACTCAGGCGCCGACCACGACCACATTGGAACCGACAACAACGTCAGAAGTAACCACACCACCGACTACTACTGAAACGCCTACAACTCAGGCGCCGACCACGACCACATCGGAACCGACAACAACGTCAGAAGTAACCACACCACCGACTACTACTGAAACGCCTACAACTCAGGCGCCGACCACGACCACATCGGAACCGACAACGTCAGAAGTAACCACACCACCGACTACTACTGAAACGCCCACAACCCAGGCGCCGACCACGACCACATCGGAACCGACAACAACGTCAGAAGTAACCACACCACCGACTACTACTGAAACGCCTACAACTCAGGCGCCGACCACGACCACATCGGAACCGACAACGTCAGAAGTAACCACACCACCGATTACTACTGAAACGCCCACAACTCAGGCGCCGACCACGACCACATCGGAACCGACAACAACGTCAGAAGTAACCACACCACCGACTACTACTGAAACGCCCACAACCCAGGCGCCGACCACGACCACATCGGAACCGACAACAACGTCAGAAGTAACCACACCACCGACTACTACTGAAACGCCTACAACTCAGACGCCGACTACGACCACATCGGGACCGACAACAACGTCAGAAGTAACCACACCACCGACTACTACTGAAACGCCTACAACTCAGGCGCCGACCACGACCACATCGGAACCGACAACGTCAGAAGTAACCACACCACCGACTACTACTGAAACTCCCACAACCCAGGCGCCGACCACGACCACATCGGAACCGACAACAACGTCAGAAGTAACCACACCACCGACTACTACTGAAACGCCTACAACTCAGGCGCCGACCACGACCACATCGGAACCGACAACGTCAGAAGTAACCACACCACCGATTACTACTGAAACGCCCACAACTCAGGCGCCGACCACGACCACATCGGAACCGACATCGTCAGAAGTAACCACACCACCGACTACTACTGAAACGCCTACAACTCAGGCGCCGACCACGACCACATCGGAACCGACAACGTCAGAAGTAACCACACCACCGATTACTACTGAAACGCCCACAACTCAGGCGCCGACCACGACCTCATCGGAACCGACAACAACGTCAGAAGTAACCACACCACCGACTACTACTGAAACGCCCACAACCCAGGCGCCGACCACGACCACATCGGAACCGACAACAACGTCAGAAGTAACCACACCACCGACTACTACTGAAACGCCTACAACTCAGGCGCCGACCACGACCACACCGGAACCGACGACAACGTCAGTAGTAACCACACCACCGACTACTACTGAAACGCCCACAACTCAGGCGCCGACCACGACCACATCGGAACCGACAACAACGTCAGAAGTAACCACACCACCGACTACTACTGAAACGCCCACAACCCAGGCGCCGACCACGACCACATCGGAACCGACAACGTCAGAAGTAACCACACCACCGACTACTACTGAAACGCCGACAACCCAGGCGCCGACCACGACCACATCGGAACCGACAACAACGTCAGAAGTAACCACACCACCGACTACTACTGAAACCCCTACAACTCAGGAGCCGACCACGACCACATCGGAACCGACAACAACGTCAGAAGTAACCACACCACCGACTACTACTGAAATGCCCACAACTCAAGCGCCGACCACGACCACATCGGAACCGACAACGTCAGAAGTAACCACACCACCGACTACTACTGAAACGCCCACAACTCAGGCGATGACCACGACCACACCGGAACCGACGACAACGTCAGTAGTAACCACACCACCGACTACTACTGAAACGCCCACAACCCAGGCGCCGACCACGACCACATCGGAACCGACAACAACGTCAGAACTAACCACACCACCGACTACTACTGAAACGCCTACAACTCAGGCGCCGACCACGACCACATCGGAACCGACAACAACGTCAGAAGTAACCACACCACCGACTACTACTGAAACGCCCACCACTCAGGCGATGACCACGACCACACCGGAACCGACGACAACGTCAGTAGTAACCACACCACCGACTACTACTGAAACGCCCACAACTCAGGCGCCGACCACGACCACATCGGAACTGACAACAACGTCAGAAGTAACCACACCACCGACTACTACTGAAACGCCCACAACCCAGGCGCCGACCACGACCACATCGGAACCGACAACGTCAGAAGTAACCACACCACCGACTACTACTGAAACGCCCACAACCCAGGCGCCGACCACGACCACATCGGAACCGACAACGTCAGAAGTAACCACACCACCGACTACTACTGAAACGCCCACAACCCAGACGCCGACCACGACCACATCGGAACCGACACAACGTCAGAAGTAACCACACCACCGACTACTACTGAAACGCCCACAACTCAGGCGATGACCACGACCACACCGGAACCGACGACAACGTCAGAAGTAACCACACCACCGACTACTACTGAAACGCCGACAACCCAGGCGCCGACCACGACCACATCGGAACCGACAACAACGTCAGAAGTAACCACACCACCGACTACTACTGAAACCCCTACAACTCAGGAGCCGACCACGACCACATCGGAACCGACAACAACGTCAGAAGTAACCACACCACCGACTACTACTGAAATGCCCACAACTCAAGCGCCGACCACGACCACATCGGAACCGACAACGTCAGAAGTAACCACACCACCGACTACTACTGAAACGCCCACAACTCAGGCGATGACCACGACCACACCGGAACCGACGACAACGGCAGTAGTAACCACACCACCGACTACTACTGAAACGCCCACAACCCAGGCGCCGACCACGACCACATCGGAACCGACAACAACGTCAGAACTAACCACACCACCGACTACTACTGAAACGCCTACAACTCAGGCGCCGACCACGACCACATCGGAACCGACAACAACGTCAGAAGTAACCACACCACCGACTACTACTGAAACGCCCACCACTCAGGCGATGACCACGACCACACCGGAACCGACGACAACGTCAGTAGTAACCACACCACCGACTACTACTGAAACGCCCACAACTCAGGCGCCGACCACGACCACATCGGAACTGACAACAACGTCAGAAGTAACCACACCACCGACTACTACTGAAACGCCCACAACCCAGGCGCCGACCACGACCACATCGGAACCGACAACGTCAGAAGTAACCACACCACCGACTACTACTGAAACGCCCACAACCCAGACGCCGACCACGACCACATCGGAACCGACAACAACGTCAGAAGTAACCACACCACCGACTACTACTGAAACGCCCACAACTCAGGCGATGACCACGACCACACCGGAACCGACGACAACGTCAGTAGTAACCACACCACCGACTACTACTGCAACGCCCACAACTCAGGCGCCGACCACGACCACATCGGAACCGACAACAACGTCAGATGTAACCACACCACCGACTACTACTGAAACGCCCACAACCCAGGCGCCGACCACGACCACATCGGAACCGACAACGTCAGAAGTAACCACACCACCGACTACTACTGAAACGCCCACAACCCAGGCGCCGACCACGACCACATCGGAACCGACAACGTCAGAAGTAACCACACCACCGACTACTACTGAAACGCCCACAACTCAGGCGCCGACCACGACCACATCGGAACCGACAACAACGTCAGAAGTAACCACACCACCGACTACTACCGAAACGCCCACAACCCAGGCGCCGACCACGACCACATCGGAACCGACAACAACGTCAGAAGTAACCACACTACCGACTACTACTGAAACGCCCACAACTCAGGCGCCGACCACGACCACATTGGAACCGACAACAACGTCAGAAGTAACCACACCACCGACTACTACTGAAACGCCCACAACCCAGGCGCCGACCACGACCACATCGGAACCGACAACAACGTCAGAAGTAACCACACCACCGACTACTACTGAAACGCCCACAACTCAGGCGCCGACCACGACCACATCGGAACCGACAACAACGTCAGTAGTAACTACACCACCGACTACTACTGAAACGCCCACAACTCAGGCGCCGACCACGACCACATCGGAACCGACAACGTCAGAAGTAACCACACCACCGACTACTACTGAAACGCCCACAACCCAGGCGCCGACCACGACCTCATCGGAACCGACAAAAACGTCAGAAGTAACCACACCACCGACTACTACTGAAACGCCTACAACTCAGGCGCCGACCACGACCACATCGGAACCGACAACAACGTCAGAAGTAACCACACCACCGACTACTACTGAAACGCCCACAACTCAGGCGCCGACCACGACCACATCGGAACCGACCACGTCAGAAGTAACCACGCCACCGACTACTACTGAAACGCCCACAACCCTGGCGCCGACCACGACCACATCGGAACCGAAAACAACGTCAGAAGTAACCACACCACTGACTACTACTGAAATGCCTACAACTCAGGCGCCGACCACGACCACATCGGAACCGACAACGTCAGAAGTAACCACACCACCGACTACTACTAAAACGCCTACAACTCAGGCGTCGACCACGACCACATCGCAATCGACAACAACGTCAGAAGTAACCACACCACCGACTACTACTGAAACGCCCACAACCCAGGCGCCGACCACGACCACATCGGAACCGACAACAACGTCAGAAGTAACCACACCACCAACTACTACTGAAACGCCTACAACTCAGGCGCCGACCACGACCACATCGGAACCGACAACGTCAGAAGTAACCACACCACCGACTACTACTGAAACGCCCACAACCCAGGCGCCGACCACGACCACATCGGAACCGACAACAACGTCAGAAGTAACCACACCACCAACTACTACTGAAACGCCTACAACTCAGGCGCCGACCACGACCACATCGGAACCGACAACGTCAGAAGTAACCACACCACCGACTACTACTGAAATGCCCACAACTCAAGCGCCGACCACGACCACATCGGAACCGACAACAACGTCAGAAGTAACCACACCACCAACTACTACTGAAACGCCTACAACTCAGGCGCCGACCACGACCACATCGGAACCGACAACGTCAGAAGTAACCACACCACCGACTACTACTGAAACGCCCACAACTCAGGCGCCGACCACGACCACATCGGAACCGACAACAACGTCTGTAGTAACCACACCGCCGACTACTACTGAAACGCCCACAACTCAGGCGCCGTCCACGACCACATCGGAACCGACAACAACGTCAGAAGTAACCACACCACCGACTACTACTGAAACGCCTACAACTCAGGCGCCGACCACGACCACATCGGAACCGACAACGTCAGAAGTAACCACACCACCGACTACTACTGAAATGCCCACAACTCAAGCGCCGACCACGACCACATCGGAACCGACAACAACGTCAGAAGTAACCACACCACCGACTACTACTGAAACGCCTACAACTCAGGCGCCGACCACGACCACATCGGAACCGACAACGTCAGAAGTAACCACACCACCGATTACTACTGAAACGCCCACAACTCAGGCGCCGACCACGACCACATGGGAACCGACAACAACGTCAGAAGTAACCACACCACCGACTACTACTGAAACGCCTACAACTCAGGCGCCGTCCACGACCACATCGGAACCGACAACAACATCAGAAGTAACCACTCCACCGACTACTACTGAAACGCCCACAACTCAGGCGCCGACCACGACCACATCGGAACCGACAACGTCAGAAGTAACCACACCACCGACTACTACTGAAACGCCCACAACCCAGGCGCCGACCACGACCACATCGGAACCGACAACAACGTCAGAAGTAACCACACCACCGACTACTACTGAAACGCCTACAACTCAGGCGCCGACCACGACCACATCGGAACCGACAACGTCAGAAGTAACCACACCACCGATTACTACTGAAACGCCCACAACCCAGGCGCCGACCACGACCACATCGGAACCGACAACAACGTCAGAAGTAACCACACCACCGACTACTACAGAAACGCCTACAACTCAGACGCCGACTACGACCACATCGGGACCGACAACAACGTCAGAAGTAACCACACCACCGACTACTACTGAAACGCCTACAACTCAGGCGCCGACCACGACCACATCGGAACCGACAACGTCAGAAGTAACCACACCACCGACTACTACTGAAACGCCCACAACCCAGGCGCCGACCACGACCACATCGGAACCGACAACAACGTCAGAAGTAACCACACCACCGACTACTACTGAAACGCCTACAACTCAGGCGCCGACCACGACCACATCGGAACCGACAACGTCAGAAGTAACCACACCACCGATTACTACTGAAACGCCCACAACTCAGGCGCCGACCACGACCACATCGGAACCGACAACGTCAGAAGTAACCACACCACCGACTACTACTGAAACGCCTACAACTCAGGCGCCGACCACGACCACATCGGAACCGACAACGTCAGAAGTAACCACACCACCGATTACTACTGAAACGCCCACAACTCAGGCGCCGGCCACGACCACATCGGAACCGACAACAACGTCAGAAGTAACCACACCACCGACTACTACTGAAACGCCCACAACCCAGGCGCCGACCACGACCACATCGGAACCGACAACGTCAGAAGTAACCACACCACCGACTACTACTGAAACGCCTACAACTCAGGCGCCGACCACGACCACATCGGAACCGACAACGTCAGAAGTAACCACACCACCGACTACTACTGAAACGCCCACAACCCAGGCGCCGACCACGACCACATCGGAACCGACAACAACGTCAGAAGTAACCACACCACCGACTACTACTGAAACGCTTACAACTCAGGAGCCGACCACGACCACATCGGAACCGACAACAACGTCAGAAGTAACCACACCACCGACTACTACTGAAACGCCCACAACTCAGGCGATGACCACGACCACACCGGAACCGACGACAACGTCAGTAGTAACCACACCACCGACTACTACTGCAACGCCCACAACTCAGGCGCCGACCACGACCACATCGGAACCGACAACAACGTCAGAAGTAACCACACCACCGACTACTACTGAAACGCCCACAACCCAGGCGCCGACCACGACCACATCGGAACCGACAACAACGTCAGAAGTAACCACACCACCGACTACTACTGAAACGCCCACAACTCAGGCGCCGACCATGACCACATCGGAACCGACAACAACGTCAGAAGTAACCACACCACCGACTACTACCGAAACGCCCACAACCCAGGCGCCGACCACGACCACATCGGAACCGACAACAACGTCAGAAGTAACCACACTACCGACTACTACTGAAACGCCCACAACTCAGGCGCCGACCACGACCACATTGGAACCGACAACAACGTCAGAAGTAACCACACCACCGACTACTACTGAAACGCCCACAACCCAGGCGCCGACCACGACCACATCGGAACCGACAACAACGTCAGAAGTAACCACACCACCGACTACTACTGAAACGCCTACAACTCAGGCGCCGACCACGACCACATCGGAACCGACAACAACGTCAGTAGTAACTACACCACCGACTACTACTGAAACGCCCACAACACAGGCGCCGACCACGACCACATCGGAACCGACAACGTCAGAAGTAACCACACCACCGACTACTACTGAAACGCCCACAACCCAGGCGCCGACCACGACCACATCGGAACCGACAACAACGTCAGAAGTAACCACACCACAGACTACTACTGAAACGCCTACAACTCAGGCGCCGACCACGACCACATCGGAACCGACAACGTCAGAAGTAACCACACCACCGACTACTACTGAAACGCCTACAACTCAGACGCCGACTACGACCACATCGGGACCGACAACAACGTCAGAAGTAACCACACCACCGACTACTACTGAAACGCCTACAACTCAGGCGCCGACCACGACCACATCGGAACCGACAACGTCAGAAGTAACCACACCACCGACTACTACTGAAACGCCCACAACCCAGGCGCCGACCACGACCACATCGGAACCGACAACAACGTCAGAAGTAACCACACCACCGACTACTACTGAAACGCCTACAACTCAGGCGCCGACCACGACCACATCGGAACCGACAACGTCAGAAGTAACCACACCACCGATTACTACTGAAACGCCCACAACCCAGGCGCCGACCACGACCACATCGGAACCGACAACGTCAGAAGTAACCACACCACCGACTACTACTGAAACGCCTACAACTCAGGCGCCGACCACGACCACATCGGAACCGACAACGTCAGAAGTAACCACACCACCGACTACTACTGAAACGCCCACAACCCAGGCGCCGACCACGACCACATCGGAACCGACAACAACGTCAGAAGTAACCACACCACCGACTACTACTGAAACGCTTACAACTCAGGAGCCGACCACGACCACATCGGAACCGACAACAACGTCAGAAGTAACCACACCACCGACTACTACTGAAACGCCCACAACTCAGGCGATGACCACGACCACACCGGAACCGACGACAACGTCAGTAGTAACCACACCACCGACTACTACTGCAACGCCCACAACTCAGGCGCCGACCACGACCACATCGGAACCGACAACAACGTCAGAAGTAACCACACCACCGACTACTACTGAAACGCCCACAACCCAGGCGCTGACCACGACCACATCGGAACCGACAACGTCAGAAGTAACCACACCACCGACTACTACTGAAACGCCCACAACCCAGGCGCCGACCACGACCACATCGGAACCGACAACAACGTCAGAAGTAACCACACCACCGACTACTACTGAAACGCCCACAACTCAGGCGCCGACCACGACCACATCGGAACCGACAACAACGTCAGAAGTAACCACACCACCGACTACTACCGAAACGCCCACAACCCAGGCGCCGACCACGACCACATCGGAACCGACAACAACGTCAGAAGTAACCACACTACCGACTACTACTGAAACGCCCACAACTCAGGCGCCGACCACGACCACATGGGAACCGACAACAACGTCAGAAGTAACCACACCACCGGCTACTACTGAAACGCCCACAACCCAGGCGCCGACCACGACCACATCGGAACCGACAACAACGTCAGAAGTAACCACACCACCGACTACTACTGAAACGCCTACAACTCAGGCGCCGACCACGACCACATCGGAACCGACAACAACGTCAGTAGTAACTACACCACCGACTACTACTGAAACGCCCACAACTCAGGCGCCGACCACGACCACATCGGAACCGACAACGTCAGAAGTAACCACACCACCGACTACTACTGAAACGCCCACAACCCAGGCGCCGACCACGACCACATCGGAACCGACAACAACGTCAGAAGTAACCACACCACCGACTACTACTGAAACGCCTACAACTCAGGCGCCGACCACGACCACATCGGAACCGACAACGTCAGAAGTAACCACACCACCGATTACTACTGAAACGCCCACAACTCAGGCGCCGACCACGACCACATCGGAACCTACAACAATGTCAGAAGTAACCACACCACCAACTACTACTGAAACGCCTACAACTCAGGCGCCGACCACGACCACATCGGAACCGACAACAACGTCAGAAGTAACCACACCACCGACTACTACTGAAACGCCTACAACTCAGGCGCCGACCACGACCACATCGGGACCGACAACAACGTCAGAAGTAACCACACCACCGACTACTACTGAAACGCCTACAACTCAGGCGCCGACCACGACCACATCGGAACCGACAACGTCAGAAGTAAGCACACCACCGACTACTACTGAAACGCCCACAACCCAGGCGCCGACCACGACCACATCGGAACCGACAACAACGTCAGAAGTAACCACACCACCGACTACTACTGAAACGCCTACAACTCAGGCGCCGACCACGACCACATCGGAACCGACAACGTCAGAAGTAACCACACCACCGATTACTACTGAAACGCCCACAACTCAGGCGCCGACCACGACCACATCGGACCCGACAACAACGTCAGAAGTAACCACACCACCGACTACTACTGAAACGCCAACAACCCAGGCGCCGACCACGACCATATCGGAACCGACAACAACGTCAGAAGTAACCACACCACCGACTACTACTGAAACGCCTACAACTCAGGCGCCGACCACGACCACATCGGAACCGACAACGTCAGAAGTAACCACACCACCGACTACTACTGAAACGCCCACAACCCAGGCGCCGACCACGACCACATCGGAACCGACAACAACGTCAGAAGTAACCACACCACCGACTACTACTGAAACGCCTACAACTCATACGCCGACCACGACCACATCGGAACCGACAACGTCAGAAGTAACCACACCACCGAGTACTACTGAAACGCCCACAACTCAGGCGCCGACCACGACCACATCGGAACCGACAACAACGTCAGAAGTAACCACACCACCGACTACTACTGAAACGCCTACAACTCAGGCGCCGACCACGACCACATCGGAACCGACAACGTCAGAAGTAACCACACCACCGACTACTACTGAAACGCCCACAACCCAGGCGCCGACCACGACCACATCGGAACCGACAACAACGTCAGAAGTAACCACACCACCGACTACTACTGAAACGCCTACAACTCATACGCCGACCACGACCACATCGGAACCGACAACAACGTCTGAAGTAACCACACCACCGACTACTACTGAAACGCCCACAACCCAGGCGCCGACCACGACCACATCGGAACCGACAACAACGTCAGAAGTAACCACACCACCGACTACTACTGAAACGCCTACAACTCAGGCGCTGACCACGACCACATCGGAACCGACAACAACGTCAGAAGTACTCACACCACCGACTACTACTGAAACGCCCACAACTCAGGCGCCGACCACGACCACATCGGATCCCACAACAACGTCAGAAGTAACCACACCACCGACTACCACTGAAACGCCTACAACTCAGGCGTCGACCACGACCACATCGCAACCGACAACAACGTCAGAAGTAACCACACCACCGACTACTACTGAAACGCCCACAACCCAGGCGCCGACCACGACTACATCGGAACCGACAACAACGTCAGAACTAACCACACCAGCAACTACTACTGAAACGCCTACAACTCAGGCGCCGACCACGACCACATCGGAACCGACAACGTCAGAAGTAACCACACCACCGACTACTACTGAAACGCCCACAACTCATTCGCCGACCACGACCACATCGGAACCGACAACAACGTCAGTAGTAACCACACCACCGACTACTACTGAAACGCCCACAACTCAGGCGCCGACCACGACCACATCGGAACTGACAACAACATCAGAATTAACCACACCACCGACTACTACTGAAACGCCCACAACCCAGGCGCCGACCACGACCACATCGGAACCGACAACAACGTCAGAACTAACCACACCACCGGCTACTACTGAAACGCCTACAACTCAGGCGCCGACCACGACCACATCGGAACCGACAACGTCAGAAGAAACCACACCACCGATTACTACTGAAACGCCCACAACTAAGGCGCCGACCACGACCACATCGGAACCGACAACAACGTCAGAAGTAAGCACACCGCCCACTACTACTGAAACGCCCACAACTCAGGCGCCGACTACGACCACATCGGATGCGACAACAGCGTCAGAAGTAAGCACACCACCGACTACTACTGAAACGCCCACAACTCAGGCGCCGACCACGACCACATCGGAACCGACAACAATGTCAGAAGTAAGCACACCACGGACTACTACTGAAACGCCCACAACTCAGGCGCCGACAACAACCACATCGGAACCAACAACGTCAGAAGTAAGCACACCACCGACTACTACCGAAAATCCCACAACTCAGGCGCCGACCACGACCACATTGGAACCGACAACAACGTCAGCAGTAAGCACACCACTTACTACTACTGAAACGCCCACAACTCAGGCGCCGACCACGACCACATCGGAACCGACAACAACGTCACAAGTAAGCACACCACCGACTACTACTGAAACGCCCACAACTCAGGTGCCGACCGCGACCACATCGGAACCGACAACAACGTCAGAAGTAAGCACACCACCGACTACTACTGAAACGCCCACAACTCAGACGCCGACCACGACCACATCGGAACCGACAACAACGTCAGAAGTAAGCACACCACCGACTACTACTGAAACGCCCACAACTCAGGCGCCGACCACGACCACATCGGAACCGACAACAACGTCAGAAGTAAGCACACCACCGACTACTACTGAAACGCCCACAACTCAGGCGCCGACCACGACCACATCGGAACCGACTACGTCAGAAGTAAGCACACCACCGACTACTACTGAAACGCCCACAACTCAGGCGCCGACCACGACCACATCGGAACCGACTACGTCAGAAGTAAGCACACCACCGACTACTACTGAAACGCCCACAACTCAGGCGCCGACCACGACCACATCGGAACCGACAACAACGTCAGAAGTAAGCACACCACCGACTACTACTGAAACGCCCACAACTCAGGCGCCGACCACGACCACATCGGAACCGACAACGTCAGAAGTAAGCACACCACCGACTACTACTGAAACGCCCACAACTCAGGCGCCGACCACGACCACAGCGGAACCGACAACAACGTCAGAAGTAAGCACACCACCGACTACTACTGAAACGCCCACAACTCAGGCGCCGACCACGACCACATCGGAACCGACAACAACGTCAGAAGTAAGCACACCACCGACTGCTACTGAAACGCCCACAACTCAGGCGCCGACCACGACCACATCGGAACCGACTACGTCAGAAGTAAGCACACCACCGACTACTACTGAAACGCCCACAACTCAGGCGCCGACCACGACCACATCGGAACCGAGAACAACGTCAGAAGTAAGCACACCACCGACTACTACTGAAACGCCCACAACTCAGGCGCCGACCACGACCACATCGGAACGGACAACGTCAGAAGTAAGCACACCACCGACTACTACTGAAACGCCCACAACTCAGGCGCCGACCACGACCACATCGGAACCGACAACGTCAGAAGTAAGCACACCACCAACTACTACTGAAACGCCCACAACTCAGGCGCCGACCACGACCACATCGGAACCGACAACGTCAGAAGTAAGCACACCACCGACTACTACTGAAACGCCCACAACTCAGGCGCCGACCACGACCACATCGGAACCGACAACGTCAGAAGTAAGCACACCACCGACTACTACTGAAACGCCCACAACTCAGGCGCCGACCACGACCACATCGGAACCGACAACGTCAGAAGTAAGCACACCACCGACTACTACTGAAACGCCCACAACTCAGGCGCCGACCACGACCACATCGGAACCGACAACGTCAGAAGTAAGCACACCACCGACTACTTCTGAAACGCCCACAACTCAGGCGCCGACCACGACCACATCGGAACCGACAACAACGTCAGAAGTAAGCACACCACCGACTACTACAGAAACGCCCACAACTCAGGCGCCGACCACAACCACATCGGAACCGACAACGTCAGAAGTAAGCACACCACCGACTACTACTGAAACGCCCACAACTCAGGCGCCGACCCCGACCACATCGGAACCGACAACGTCAGAAGTAAGCACACCACCGACTACTACTCAAACGCCTACAACTCAGGCGCCGGCCACGACCACATCGGAACCGACAACGTCAGAAGTAAGCACACCACCGACTACTACTGAAACGCCCACAACTCAGGTGCCGACCACGACCACATCGGAACCGACAACGTCAGAAGTAAGCACACCACCGACTACTACTGAAACGCCCACGACTCAGGCGCCGACCACGACCACATCGGAACCGACAACAACGTCAGAAGTAAGCACACCACCGACTACTACTGAAACGCCCACAACTCAAGCGCCGACCACGACCACATCGGAACCGACAACGTCAGAAGTAAGCACACCACCGACTACTACTGAAATACCCACAACTCAGGCGCCGACCACGACCACATCCGAACCGACAACAACGTCTGAAGTAAGCACACCACCGACTACTACTGAAACGCCCACAACTCAGGCGTCGACCAGGACCACATCGGAACCGACAACAACGTCAGAAGTAAGCACACCACCGACTACTACTGAAACGCCCACAACTCAGGCGCCGACCACCACCACATCGGAACCGACAACGTCAGAAGGAAGCACACCACCGACTACTACTGAAACGCCCACAACTCAGGCGCCGACAACGACCACATCGGAACCGACAACAACGTTAGAAATAAGCACACCACCGACTACTACTGAAACGCCCACAACTCAGGCGCCGACCACCACCACATCGGAACCGACAACAACGTCAGAAGGAAGCACACCACCGACTACTACTGAAATTCCCACAACTCAGGCGCCGACAACGACCACATCGGAACCGACAATCACGTCAGAAGTAAGCACACCACCGACTACTACTGAAACGCCCACAACTCAGGCGCAGACCACGACCACCTCGGAACCGACAACAACGTCAGAAGTAAGCACACCACCGACTACTACTGAAACGCCCACAACTCAGGCGCCGACCACGACCACATCGAAATCGACAACGTCAGAAGTAAGCACACCACCGATTACTACTGCAACGCCCACAACTCAGGCGCCGACTACGACCACATCGGAACCGACAACAACGTCAGAAGTAAGCACACCACCGACTACTACCGAAACGCCTACAACTCAGGCGCCGACCATGACCACATTGGAACCGACAACAACGTCAGAAGTAAGCACACCACCGACTACTGCTGAAACCCCCACAACTCATGCCCAGACCACGACCACATCGGAACCGACAACAACGTCAGTGGTAAGCACACCACCGACTACAGTGACCACGTCAGAATTGACCACGTCAGAATTGACCACAGCCTCAGGCTCCACACCGTCTCCGAGTAGCACTGCAACGCCCACGACTGGCGGATCGACAACCACCACGACAGAATTTACAACAGTCTCAGGTTTCACATCGTCTCCGACTAGTACTGCAACGCCCACAACTGGCGAATCGGCAGTGACCACGTCAGAATTGACCACAGCCTCAGGCTCCACACTGTCTCCGAGTAGCACTGCAACGCCCACGACTGGCGAATCGACAGTGACCACGTCAGAATTGACCACAGCCTCAGGCTCCACACCGACTCCGAGTAGCACTGCAACGCCTACGACTGGCGGATCGATAACCACCACGACAGAATTTACAACAGTCTCAGGTTTCACATCGTCACCGACTAGTACTGCAACGCCCACAACTGGCGAATCGACAGTGACCACGTCAGAATTGACCACAGCCTCAGGCTCTACACCGTCTCCGAGTAGCAGTGCAACGCCCACGACTGGCGAATCGACAGTGACCACGTCAGAATTGACCACAGCCTCAGGCTCCACACCGTCTCCGAGTAGCACTGCAACGCCCACGACTGGCGAATCGACAGTGACCACGTCAGAATTGACCACAGCCTCAGGCTCCACACCGTCTCCGAGTAGCACTGCAACGCCCACGACTAGCAGATCGACAACCACCACGACAGAATTTACCACAGTCTCAGGTTTCACATCTCCGACTAGTACTGCAACGCCCACAACTGGCGAATCGACAGTGACCACGTCAGAATTGACCACAGCCTCAGGCTCCACTCCGGCTCCGAGTAGCACTGCAACGCCCTCGACTGGCGAATCGACAGTGACCACGTCAGAATTGACCACAGCCTCAGGCTCCACACCGGCTCCGAGTAGCACTGCAACGCCCACCACTGGCGAATCGACAGTGACCACGTCAGAATTGACCACAGCCTCAGGCTCCACACCGTCTCCGAGTAGCACTGCAACGCCCACAACTGGCGAATCGACAGTGACCATGTCAGAATTGACCACAGCCTCAGGCTCCACACCGTCTCCGAGTAGCACTGCAACGCCCACGCCTGGCGGATCGACTACCACCACGACAGAATTTACAACAGTCTCAGGTTTCACATCGTCTCCGACTAGTACTGCAACGCCCACAACTGGCGAATCGACAGTGACCACGTCAGAATTGACCGCAGCCTCAGGCTCCACACCGTCTCCGAGTAGCACTGCAACGCCCACGACTGGCGAATCAACAGCGACCACGTCAGAATTGACCACAGCCTCAGGCTCCACACCGTCTCCGAGTAGCACTGCAACGCCCACCACTGGCGAATCGACAGTGACCACGTCAGAATTGACCACAGCATCAGGCTCCACACCGTCTCCGAGTAGCACTGCAACGCCCACGACTGGCGAATCGACAGTGACCACGTCAGAATTGACCACAGCCTCACGCTCCACACCGTCTCCGAGTAGCACTGCAACGCCCACGACTGGCGAATCGACAGTGACCACGTCAGAATTGACCACAGCCTCACGCTCCACACCGTCTCCGAGTAGCACTGCAACGCCCACAACTGGCGAAGCGACAATGACCACGTCAGAATTGACCACAGCTTCAGGCCCCACACCGTCTCCTAGTAGCACTGCAACACCCACAACTGGCGAATCGACAGTGACCACGTCAGAATTGACCACAGCCTCAGGCTCCACACCGTCTCCGAGTAGCACTGCAACGCCCACGACTGGCGAATCGACAGTGACCGCGTCAGAATTGACCACAGCCTCAGGCTCCACACCGTCTCCGAGTAGCACTGCAATGCCCACAACTGGCGAATCGACAGTGACCACGTCAGAATTGAGCACAGCCTCAGGCTCCACACCGTCTCCAAGTAGCACTGCAACACCCACAACTGGCGAATCGACAGTGACCACGTCAGAATTGACCACAGCCTCAGGCTCCACACCGTCTCCCAGTAGCACTGCAACGCCCACGACTGGCGAATCGACAGTGACCACGTCAGAATTGACCACAGCCTCAGGCTCCACACCGTCTCCGAGTAGCACTGCAACGCCCACGACTGGCGAATCGACAGTGACCACGTCAGAATTGACCACAGCCTCAGACTCCACACCGTCTCCGAGTAGCACTGCAACGCCCACGACTGGCGAATCGACAGTGACCACGTCAGAATTGACCACAGCCTCAGGCTCCACACCGTCTCTTAGTAGCACTGCAACACCCACAACTGGCGAATCGACAGTGACCACGTCAGAATTGACCACAGCCTCAGGCTCCACACCGTCTCCGAGTAGCACTGCAACGCCCACAACTGGCGAATCGACAGTGACCACGTCAGAATTGACCACAGCCTCAGGCTCCACACCGTCTCCGAGTAGCACTGCAACGCCCACAACTGGCGAATCGACAGTGACCACGTCAGAATTGACCACAGCCTTAGGCTCCACACCGTCTCCGAGTAGCACTGCAACGCCCACGACTGTCGAATCGTCAGTGACCACGTCAGAATTGACCACAGCCTCAGGCTCCACACCGTCTCCGAGTAGCACTGCAACGCCCACGACTGGCGAATCGACAGTGACCACGTCAGAATTGACCACAGCCTCAGGCTCCACACCGTCTCCGAGTAGCACTGCAACGCCCACGACTGGCGAATCGACAGTGACCACATCAGAATTGACCACAGCCTCAGGCTTCACACCGTCTTCGAGTAGCACTGCAACGCCCACGACTGGCGAATCGACAGTGACCACGTCAGAATTGACCACAGCCTCAGGCTCCACACCGTCTCCGAGTAGCACTGCAACGCCCACCACTGGCGAATCGACAGTGACCACGTCAGAATTGACCACAGCCTCAGGCTCCACACCGTCTCCGAGTAGCACTGCAACGCCCACGACTGACGAATCGACAGCGACCACGTCAGAATTGACCACAGCCTCAGGCTCCACACCGTCTCCGAGTAGCACTGCAACGCCCACAACGGGCGAATCGACAGTGACCACGTCAGAATTGACTACAGCCTCAGGCTCCACACCGTCTCCTAGTAGCACTGCAACACCCACAACTCGCGAATCGACAGTGACCACGTCAGAATTGACCACAGCCTCAGGCTCCACACCGTTTTCGAGTAGCACTGCAACGCCCACGACTGGCGAATCGACAGTGACCACGTCAGAATTGACCACAGCCTCAGGCTCCACACCGTCTCCAAGTAGCACTGCAACGCCCACGACTGGCGAATCGACAGTGACCACGTCAGAATTGACTACAGCCTCAGGCTCCACACCGTCTCCGAGTAGCACTGCAACGCCCACGACTGGCGAATCGACAGTGACCACGTCAGAATTGACCACAGCCTCAGGCTCCACACCGTCTCCGAGTAGCACTACAACGCCCACGACTGGCGAATCGACAGTGACCACGTCAGAATTGACCACAGCCTCAGGCTCCACACCGTCTCTTAGTAGCACTGCAACACCCACAACTGGCGAATCGACATTGACCACGTCAGAATTGACCACCGCCTCAGGCTCCACACCGTCTCTGAGTAGCACTGCAACGCCCACGACTGGCGAATCGACAGTGACCACGTCAGAATTGACCACAGCCTCAGGCTCCACACCGTCTCCGAGTAGCACTGCAACGCCCACGACTGGCGAATCGACAGTGACCACGTCAGAATTGACCACAGCCTCAGGCTCCACACCGTCTCCGAGTAGCACTGCAACGCCCACAACTGGCGAATCGACAGTGACCACGTCAGAATTGACCACAGCCTCAGGCTCCACACCGTCTCCGAGTAGCACTGCAACGCCCACGACTGACGAATCGACAGTGACCACGTCAGAATTGACCACAGCCTCAGGCTCCACACCGTCTCCGAGTAGCACTGCAACGCCCACGACTGACGAATCGACAGTGACCACGTCAGAATTGACCACAGCCTCAGGCTCCACACCGTCTCCGAGTAGCACTGCAACGCCCACGACTGGCGAATCGACAGTGACCACGTCAGAATTGACCACAGCCTCAGGCTCCACACCGTCACCGAGTAGCACTGCAAATCCCACGACTGGCGAATCGACAGTGACCACGTCAGAATTGACCACAGCCTCAGGCTCCACACCGTCCCCGAGTAGCACTGCAACGCCCACGACTAGCGAATCGACAGTGACCACGTCAGAATTGACCACAGCCTCAGGCTCCACACCTTCTCCGAGTAGCACTGCAACGCCCACGACTGGCGAATCCACAGTGACCACGTCAGAATTGACCACAGCCTCAGGCTCCACACCGTCTCCGAGTAGCACTGCAACGCCCACAACTGGCGAATCGACGACCACGTCAGAATTGACCACAGCCTCAGGCTCCACACCGTCTCCGAGTAGCACTGCAACGACCACGACTGGCGAATCGACAGTGACCACGCCAGAATTGACCACAGCCTCAGGCTCCACACCGTCTCCGAGTAGCACTGCAACGCCCACGACTGGCGAATCGACAGTGACCACGTCAGAATTGACCACAGCCTCAGGCTCCACACCGTCTCCGAGTAGCACTGCAACGCCCACAACTGGCGAATCGACGAACACGTCAGAATTGACCACAGCCTCAGGCTCCACACCGTCTCCGAGTAGCACTGCAACGCCCACGACTGGCGAATCGACAGTGACCACGTCAGAATTGACCACAGCCTCAGGCTCCACAACGTCTCCGAGTAGCACTGCAACGCCAACGACTGGCGGATCGACAACCACCACTACAGAATTTACAACAGTCTCAGGTTTCACATCGTCTCCGACTAGTACTGTAACGCCCACAACTGGCAAATCGACAGTGACCACGTCAGAATTGACCACAGCCTCATTCTCCACACCGTCTCCGAGTAGCACTGCAACGCCCACGACTGGCGAATCGACAGTGACCACGTCAGAATTGACCACAGCCTCAGGCTCCACAACGTCTCCGAGTAGCACTGCAACGCCCACGACTGGCGGATCGATAACCACCACGACAGAATTTACAACAGTCTCAGGTTTCACATCGTTTCCGACTAGTACTGCAACGCCCACAACTGGCGAATCGACAGTGACCACGTCAGAATTGACCACAGCCTCAGGCTCTACACCCGTCTCCGAGTACCACTGCAACGCCCACGACTGGCGAATCGACAGTGACCACGTCAGAATTGACCACAGCCTCAGGCTCCACACCGTCTCCGAGTAGCACTGCAACGCCCACGACTGGCGAATCGACAGTGACCACGTCAGAATTGACCACAGCCTCAGGCTCCACACCGTCTCCGAGTAGCACTGCAACGCCCACGACTGGCGAATGGACAGTGACCACGTCAGAATTGACCACAGCCCCAGGCTTCACACCGTCTCCGAGTAGCACTGCAACGCCCACGACTGGCAAATCGACAGTGACCACGTCAGAATTGACCACAGCCTCAGGCTCCACACCGTCTCCCAGTAGCACTGCAACGCCCACCACTGGCGAATCGACAGTGACCACGTCAGAATTGACCACAGCCTCAGGCTCCACACCGTCTCCGAGTAGCACTGCAACGCCCACGACTGGCGAATGGACAGTGACCACGTCAGAATTGACCACAGCCTCAGGCTCCACACCGTCTCCAAGTAGCACTGCAACACCCACAACTGGCGAATCGACAGTGACCACGTCAGAATTGACCACAGCCTCAGGCTCCACACCGTCTCCCAGTAGCACTGCAACGCCCACGACTGGCGAATCGACAGTGACCACGTCAGAATTGACCACAGCCTCAGGCTCCACACCGTCTCCGAGTAGCACTGCAACGCCCACAACTGGCGAATCGACAGTGACCACGTCAGAATTTACTACAGCCTCAGGCTCCACACCGTCTCCGAGTAGCACTGCAACGCCCACAACTGGCGAATCGACAGTGACCACGTCAGAATTGACCACAGCCTCAGGCTCCACACCGTCTCCGAGTAGCACTGCAACGCCTACGGCTGGCGAATCGACAGTGACCACGTCAGAATTGACCACAGCCTCAGGCTCCACACCGTCTCCAAGTAGCACTGCAACGCCCACAACTGGCGAATCGACAGTGACCACGTCAGAATTGACCACAGCCCCAGGCTCCACACCGTCTCCGAGTAGCACTGAAACGCCCACGACTGGCAAATCGACAGTGACCACGTCAGAATTGACCACAGCCTCAGGCTCCACACCGTCTCCGAGCAGCACTGCAACGCCCACGACTGGCGAATCGACAGTGACCACGTCAGAATTGACCACAGCCTCAGGCTCCACACCGTCTCCGAGTAGCACTGCAACGCCCACGACTGGCGAATCGACAGTGACCACGTCAGAATTGACCACAGCCTCAGGCTCCACACCGTCTCCGAGTAGCACTGCAACGCCAACGACTGGCGGATCGACAACCACCACGACAGAATTTACAACAGTCTCAGGTTTCACATCGTCTCCGACTAGTACTGCAACGCCCACAACTGGCGAATCGACAGTGACCACGTCAGAATTGACCACAGCCTCAGGCTCCACACCGTCTCCGACTAGTACTGCAACGCCCACAACTGGCGAATCGACAGTGACCACGTCAGAATTGACCACAGCCTCAGGCTCCACACCGTCTCCGAGTAGCACTGCTACGCCCACGACTGGCGGATCGACAACCACCACGACAGAATTTACAACAGCCTCAGGCTCCACATCGTCTCCGAGTAGTACTGCAACGCCCACAACTGGCGAATCGACAGTGACCACGTCAGAATTGACCACAGCCTCAGGCTCCACACCGTCTCCGAGTAGCACTGCAACGCCCACGACTGGCGGATCGACAACCACCACGACAGAATTTACAACAGTCTCAGGTTTCACATCGTCTCCGACTAGTACTGCAACGCCCACAACTGGCGAATCGACAGTGACCACGTCAGAATTGACCACAGCCTCAGGCTCCACACCGTCTCCGAGTAGCACTGCAACGCCCACGACTGGCGAATCGACAGTGACCACGTCAGAATTGACCACAGCCTCAGGCTCCACACCGTCTTCGAGTAGCACTGCAACGCCCACGACTGGCGAATCGACAGTGACCACGTCAGAATTGACCACAGCCTCAGGCTCCACACCGTCTCCGAGTAGCACTGCAACGCCCACGACTGGCGGATCGACAACCACCACGACAGAATTTACAACAGTCTCAGGTTTCACATCGTCTCCGACTAGTACTGCAACGCTCACAACTGGCGAATCGACAGTGACCACGTCAGAATTGACCACAGCCTCAGGCTCCACACCGTCTCCGAGTAGCACTGCAACGCCCACGACTGGCGGATCGACAACCACCACGACAGAATTTACAACAGTCTCAGGTTTCACATCGTCTCCGACTAGTACTGGCAACGCCCACAACTGGCGAATCGACAGTGACCACGTCAGAATTGACCACAGCCTCAGGCTCCACACCGTCTCCGAGTAGCACTGCAACGCCCACGACTGGCGGATCGACAACCACCACGACAGAATTTACAACAGTCTCAGGTTTCACATCGTCTCCGACTAGTACTGCAACGCCCACAACTGGCGAATCGACAGTGACCACGTCAGAATTGACCACAGCCTCAGGCTCCACACCGTCTCCGAGTAGCACTGCAACGCCCACGACTGGCGGATCGACAACCACCACGACAGAGTTTACAACAGTCTCAGGTTTCACATCGTCTCCGACTAGTACTGCAACGCCCACAACTGGCGAATCGACAGTGACCACGTCAGAATTGACCACAGCCTCAGGCTCCACACCGTCTGCAAGTAGCACTGCAACGTTCACGACTGGCGGATCGACAACCACCACGACAGAATTTACAACAGCCTCAGGCTCCACATCGTCTCCGAGTAGTACTGCAACGCCCACAACTGGCGAATCGACAGTGACCACGTCAGAATTGACCACAGCCTCAGGCTCCACACCGTCTCCGAGTAGCACTGCAACGCCCACGACTGGCGGATCGACAACCACCACGACAGAATTTACAACAGTCTCAGGTTTCACATCGTCTCCGACTAGTACTGCAACGCCCACGACTGGCGAATCGACAGTGACCACGTCAGAATTGACCACAGCCTCAGGCTCCACACCGTCTTCGAGTAGCACTGCAACGCCCACGACTGGCGAATCGACAGTGACCACGTCAGAATTGACCACAGCCTCAGGCTCCACACCGTCTCCGAGTAGCACTGCAACGCCCACGACTGGCGAATCGACAGTGACCACGTCAGAATTGACCACAGCCTCAGGCTCCACACCGTCTTCGAGTAGCACTGCAACGCCCACGACTGGCGAATCGACAGTGACCACGTCAGAATTGACCACAGCCTCAGGCTCCACACCGTCTCCGAGTAGCACTGCAACGCCCACGACTGGCGGATCGACAACCACCACGACAGAATTTACAACAGTCTCAGGTTTCACATCGTCTGCGACTAGTACTGCAACGCCCACAACTGGCGAATCGACAGTGACCACGTCAGAATTGACCACAGCCTCAGGCTCCACACCGTCTCCGAGTAGCACTGCAACGCGCACGACTGGCGGATCGACAACCACCACGACAGAATTTACAACAGTCTCAGGTTTCACATCGTCTCCGACTAGTACTGCAACGCCCACAACTGGCGAATCGACAGTGACCACGTCAGAATTGACCACAGCCTCAGGCTCCACACCGTCTCCGAGTAGCACTGCAACGCCCACGACTGGCGGATCGACAACCACCACGACAGAGTTTACAACAGCCTCAAGCTCCACATCGTCTCCGAGTAGTACTGCAACGCCCACAACTGGCGAATCGACAGTGAACACGTCAGAATTTACAACAGCCTCAGGCTCCACATCGTCTCCGAGTAGCAGTTCAACGTCCACGACGGAGAAATCGACGGAGACCACGTCACCATCTACAATAACTTCAGATGGCTCGTCGTCCGCGGGTGGCACTACAACACCTACTACTGAGGAATCGACGGCGACTCCGACATATTCTACAACAACCTCTGGCATCACATCGTCTCCGAGTAGCACTGTAACGCCCATTACTGGGGAGTCGACGACACCTGCTCTTGAAACACCTTCCACTAAGAGAGTGGTTGATACTGTTATTAAAGCGACTGTCAGTGTCGTGTTTGTGTCTGTTGCATTTGTATTTATCTTATTCTTGGTATAAATGTATATGTCCGTTTTCAGTTACTTAGTTGATATTGATAACTTGAAGTAAAGAGATTTTGAGACTAGTTGACGAGTTAATTGTATTTTGTTGACCAACTACAATAGTCATATAAATAATTTTTAAAAATTAGTAAAAATCGGTTAGTTGGCATCATGACCATAGTATCAGAGATATATTATAAAAAAGTTTTTGAGTGATTATGTGTTGCGGCTGTGAAGCAATTTTATATTGATTTTTTATGGACTACTGTACTTTAAAGTTATGTACAAATATTTCTTGGTAGGATGATCAAATGACAATATTCTATCTAAAATAATTCTTGTAGTTTTAGAAAACTCTATTTATTTTTTATTTTAAGCATTTACTAGAAAATAAATACTGTTATTTTATGTTTTACAATTTTTATTTGTTTATTTAGTTATTTCGGGGTCACAACAAGCACAAGGCTCCATTACTGTAACCTCCAAGTAAAAAATTACAATTACATACTCTCTGACTAAAACATTGATAATAGGAAAAACACAATTCAAACAAAAATCTGGAATACAAAACAAAAAAGAACAGTATACAATTAACTGGAATTTATCTTAACAATTGTAACGTTTAGCTTTGAATGTCTGCAGGAAATCAAAATGAATGTCTAACGTGTTACAATTAGATAAATAAAAATTATAAACCAAGGATAATCTTGTTACAAGAGAGTTATTAGCTGAACTAGTTCTATTAAAAAGATACCAAACAACACTTCTTGTATTAGCAATAGGGATTCGCAAAGTAAAGTTAGATAAAACATCTGGGCTGTCCATCGTTTGGTTAAAAAGCTTTTATAAAAGTATAAGATCCAATATTTCTCCTCGGCTTTTTTGGGAACTAGAAAAAATCCTATACATTTATTTTTGATACCTTCTAACCGATCTATATTGCGATGCAATGTTGTAATAGCTCCACGTTGCGGTTGCTATAAATATGCAATGAACTGGCTATCTGTTTGTTTGTATTAAATTAATGATTTAATTAGGGCAAATCCATACACACAATTCTCAGTTTATTTTTTTTCCTGTGCTTACTTTGCCTGTCAGTAATTTAAGGCTAGTTAAAATGAAATGTATTAATTAATTGCACAAATAAAATGGTTGATTGCCCCTTTCTTAATATTTTATTTAACTGCAATATTATTTAAGCTATCTCTCGGCAAACACAAAACTGCTTAACTCAGGTTGGGTTCTGAAATGGGCTATATTTAAAATCAGTACCTCCAATGAGTGATTTTTAGTTCATACACTCGGTTCTGGCAGATAAAATGTACAATCCGTCAAACGACACAAAATGTCGCCAATGCAACAGCGATGATTTGAACGTTCTGAAAGTGATTATTGCAAGGAACCATCAGGTAATTAATTTGTATATTCAGCTTGGCAACAAAAAAAAAACTCACCTTTATTGTTAATAGGATGACGTACGACCCATGCTAACTTTCAACTGTTTCTGGTGGTTTAGAAATTCTTGCAAATACGCATATTCTGATGATGCTATGCTAATTATGAAAATTAGGGCGTAGCCGGACGCTTGGAAACACTTTGAGTGGCTTAATCTTGGAGTACCGCAGCTTCCTGGGGACCCGACACTCAATAAATAGCAGTACCCTACCTGGAAAGTTTTTGTCAATCTTGTTTCGATGCAGGCACCAGTCGACGTTGACGGATTCCTCTGCTGGAGTCGTTCCCCTGGGTGCAGATGTTGCTCTAGGTGCTCTTGCAGACCCCGCCGACCTATTGCAGTATAGACCTCTGGGTTCAGCTGCTTAATTGTGCTGGAAACGACCCTCGGAAATTTCAGCTGATCGGCTGCCGATGTCCAGTCTCGGAGGCGAATTGGAATATTTAAATTTTACGTTGTGGGAATCGCTACAAACACTAGTACAGCTGACTGAACACTTGTTGAATAACTTGGACCACCTTTTATATGGTAAAATATTTGTTTATTATTTAAAAACATCAATTAAAAATGGAGAACAAATTCGACAAGATTCATTAATTTCTATTTTCAGTTGTTCTCCTCTAACAACAAACAACATCGCGTTGCTATGATACCGCGATAATTTTTGTTAATTAAAAATTAGTTTTGATAGCAAAATACACAAATGGAGTAAAATTTGATTACATAAATCTTAACTTAACATTTTCTTAAATCTAAAAAAGTTGTCTTTTGCTTATAACTATCATTGTTCCTTTCGTTACGCACACACATGTTTCAATATCACTGCTCTGCTTTTCACTCTATTTTATTAATGCACCAGAAATTGAGTTCAAATTTACACACGTTACTTGCTTTGCTTCTATTCTGTTGCCTAATTTCGGGATTGCTCTTTGAAATTTTCTATTTTCCTTTATTCCGATCTCATTTACCTTTCAGATTGCTTGCCATTCACTGACCTTTGCTTTTATTAATACTTTCGCTCATTTAGTCTGCACATAACAAACCTTTTGTGTCAATTACTTTCGTTTGGTCTGGCTTTAAATATGCACAAACCTATCATTTTAATTATCTTACTTTATTCAACTTCAAATTCCCAACCTTGTGAAATATGCTTTGCATATGCATTTAATACCTTTCTTATTGTTTTAAATTGCAATTTCATAAAACTCTGTGCTTTATTGACTTGGTTAAATATTTTGCACTGCAAACAGGGTCAAGTTGTAGGCTTAAAACCACCTCAATATATGTACTCTATTAGGGGTTCCAAACAATGCTGTATCATTCTAAGTGACTTCGGATCAAACATAAATAAAGGATCTTAAGCTCATCGGGGTTTGTGATACGTTTGCATGTTCTAATTAGCAGTGGCGTAGCCAGAGTTGGCCCTTGGGGGGGGATATACAATAATAAAATTATATAGTAACTATTTACTTAGGTTTTTTATAGATTGCATGGAAAAAAGTGCAAATATTAAAGAATATTTTTAGAATGGTAGTCGTTATTCAACAAAAACCATTACAAAACAAAATCTAAGTGCCGTGGTTTTTTGGTCAGTTCGTCAAATATTTCATCTACTTCAACTAGTATTTCCCGGTGTATCGCCAACATTGCTAAACCGTTAAGATTTTTCGACGCATACTATACGCACAAGTGTTTCCGTCCCACTTCTTTCAAAACATCTGACGTGCCAGTACGCAAAGTGACAATTGGTATAAAATCGCGGTTTTTCCATCAATCGACATGCAACCGTGGATGGTTTATGTTATACTTATACAAGTATTTATTTTTGTAGACGGTACAGGTCGATGTGGTTTCTTATATTTTGTTACAAAACATGCAGATGAGTTTATATTGCAAGATTTTAAATGGAAATAATATGGTCAAATTTGAAAAAAATTGGATTTCGACAAGCAATAGTAAATAATGTAAATTGCTTGATCCTAAAACATTCTAAGATTTCTAATTTTGTCAGCTTCTGAATTTTTATAGTTGCAGCCATTTTTTTAAGTTTTTGACTCTTGGGGGGGATATATCCCCCATATCCCCCCCCGTGGCTACGCCACTGCTAATTAGAAATCCTAACATTTGATATGATTTCCGGTCTATTTTATCCATGTAGATATCAAACAGTACTTTATTGTCTATTATGACACCCAGATCTTTTATATTAGTAACTTCTTTGAGAGAATCAACACCCTAAAATATTGGAAGTAAGTAAGCTGTCGATTACATGTGAATTTGATTCGGTACCATATTTTAATGTACAAGATTATACCACTTTCATTGCAATATGCATTCAATCTGTTTAAGTCAGTTTGAAAATTTCTACAATCTTGGATATTGTAGATGTAATTAACAGTAAAGATTTAAGATCGTCGGCGTACAATAGAAACTTGGTGAACCGGAAACGGGAGCGGGAGATATCGTTTACGAAAATGATGAAAAACAAAGCGCCTAGGTGCGACCCTTGCGGAATTCCCGAAGCAACAATTGTTGGGTCAGATTTTTAGCCATTAACTACATCTGATATATTCCTGAGATATGATGATATCGATCTAAGGAGATCACCATGAATACCAATTAAGTTTAGTTTTGCTAATTAAATTGTATGGCTGATTTTATCGAAAGCTTTGCTGAAATCTGTATAAACAGCATCAATTTGCTTGTCGTCTGTTCATATTTTTTAATATATATTTTGTGCAGGACAGTAAATTAGTGTTAATCGACCTAACCAGCAAAAAATCCATGCTGTTGCTGAATAATAAACTGCTCAAGTACAGGTCTAAAGAGTAGCTTCAGCACTGCGAAACATTAAGTATTATAGTGCACCCAGAATGTGTAGTTCAAAACGTGACCACCGAACTTCTGTAGATGGCGCCAAGTGGAATTATAGTGCACCCAGAATGTGTAGTTCAAAACGTGACCACTGAACTTCTGTAGATGGCGCCAAGTGGACAAGCCGCCACTGTGCTACAATGCTTGGAAATTTTGCAAAGTGGAAAATCGCCACCTTTCGCCAAAACCAAATAGCGCATGAAGGTGCTTAGCAACGACTTTGCCCCCTTTCAAAATTTCGATATCTGTAGCCGTTCGAAAGTTACAGGCGATCCAGACAGACAGACAGACAGACAGACGGACGGACGGACGGACGGATAAAACGTTCGCATAAGTACGCTGAAGCTACTAATAAAACGTTTTATCGACGCAAAAAATACGTTATAAATTAGATTTTCCAAAATTTTGTTAAAAATGCAAAGCTTAGAAATAGGTCGATAGTTTTCAACGTTATTTCTATTGCCAGATTTGTATGTAGACACGCTATACGAAGTTTTCCAGATTGCAGGGCAACAGCCTTCACGTAATGATTTATTAAAAGAAATGGATAAAAGAAGAGATAGGCTTGAGGCACGTTCCTTTATAAAAAGAGCAGAGATGCCATCGAGTCCTGCGTCTTTGTTCACATCGAGAGCGATTAAAATATTTAAAACAGTGACCAGAAATTGTAATATTAGAAATAAACAAATTGGTAACCATTTTATAGATTGTTTCACGATTATCAGCACGTTTTTCATTGGAAAAGACAGACTGAAAATATGTGGAAAATAGATGAAATGTTCCAGGACCATAGGAGGCCGTAGCATCAGCATATTGCAAGTTCGAAAGAATTTCAGCACAAAGGTTTTTTTAGATACAAATGATCATTTTTTTTAGGATTTTCTCGAATATTATTTTCCACATCTAACAAGTACTGTTTGTAACTTAAACCTATTAAGTTTCGCACACACTTTCTAAGCAAGCTAAACATATTATAGTAGTGTAAGGTTTTGAATCTTTTAAATTGCTTGTGTGCTGATTGTTTTTTCTTCAGCAATCTTATAATTGCAAGCGTGAACCAAACAGGGTACTGTCGACTTTAATATTAGTAGATGGGACATGCTGTTTAATAATTTTATCAATAATAAGGTAAAATTTAGTAACACTCTCGTCAGTATTTAGATTAGGAAATTCTGTATTCCAGTCTATTGACGACAGTTTCTCATTTACAATTGTGTAATATTGGCCCTTTGAAAATAAACATTTTTCTAGTAGAGGCGCTACAGTTTAAATACATATCTAATGGCATGTGGTGGTTATATATTTTGAGGAGGGGTTCATCACACTTATCTAACTTTACGCTGTCGTTTGAAAGTACAAGATCGAACAATCTGTTGTTAACAGCTATTCTATAGTAGCGCTTAAAATACTGATTTTTAGAATGTTGTTGTAGTTTCAAGTTTACTTTTGAAGCGATGATCGACACATCAAGTAACTCAAACTTTATATTTCTAGTGCGCTTTGGAGCCAGTTTCTTTTTAAATTGTATATCTTTTGTAAGAAGTGTGAAAAACTTTGCATCACTTTTTCTCGTTTGCTATACATTATTTTCGAACAAATTTGGCGCCAACAAATAGAGGAAGTGAAACTACAGTGCGCCCTGTGACTACTTTTTCTACAAGTATTATATTTTTTTGTTTATTTTAATTGAAAGCAAATCAAAACTATCATAGTTTTTGTCAGGTATGGAACTTATTATACAGCAACCGTTAACAGCAAAGAATTATTATCGGCTTAGCATTAGGCTTTGGCATAATTCTATTTATGAGAATGCGTCACCACAGGTACCTGCCAAGACAGCTAAAATACAGAAAATGATTCACAAAATTTGGATTAGAAAGTTGCACATTAGAAACGCTCTAATGATGATACCTACAAATCTCAACTTAAAAAATATTTCAGTGGTATTTAGACAATTCATAATTTATCCGAATGAATGGTAAATTTGAACGGTTTTATCTCGCGTTTACGATTCGGTTTTAGCTGATCAAATTTAGTTGGCCATCAAAATTCTTGGAAATTGATTTGAGTTGATCAAATAAAAGTAGCCAGACATTAATATTAATTAATTTTAATACATACTGGTATTGCAAGATGTAGATACTTTGTAAATCATTAATTGTGGACATCCCAATATTTTAATGGTAGCATTAACATTACCATTACACAGAAACTATTAACAGATTGTTAATAAATATTGTAAATATCACTAACTATTGTCAATATCTCTCCCTAAATCGGTCAATATTAATTGTGAATAGACTTCTTTTGGATTGTATTTTACATGATTCATTCTCAGAAAAAGTATATGTAACGTATTGGAGAAGTGGTTTTCTAACTTTCTATGATCAAAATCTTTTTTTTTTGCTTTTCATGGCCAGGGAGTTTAAAAAACAACAAAAATGATTAGCTAAAAAAATTGCATTGATAGACAGCAACTAATTGACTTTTTTTAGCAACAAAGTGTTAAAACAACAACAAAAGTTTGCCTGAGTTTTTGCTTCTGTCCTAGAGTTATCTGTACAGAACTGTTCCTAGTCGCTCATCATTCCGCGAAAATTTGTTGTATAATAAATTCTTTGATAGGTATACAGTGCCCGCCAAAAAATTGGCATAATATGGGAAAACAATTATTTTTGATTTTTCAAATAAACTTTTTACGTCAAAAATTGTGATTGTCTAAAAACCTATTTAGCCGCTATCATATATACCGAGTGATTTTTGACTTGCTTAGAAAATTAAGTTTTTCGAAATTGTCAAAATCCAAAAACTGCTATTTTTCTCAAATTAAGTAAGATTTCAATGAGATTTTCTAGAGTGTGTTATTTTTAGCTAACTGAACAATATCAAGGCCAGAAAACACCTATTTTTTAACTAGCTAAAAATAAATTTTTCAACTATTAAAATATTTTTCAAAATTTCACAGACAAAGACTTAATACTAAAGTTCAATTTTTTTATGTGAACACTTTAAAGATTTGTAATTGGGAAAAATAATATAAAATATTAATTACTTCTTTGGAGTTTTTATTGATCAGTTAGCTAAAAGTAACACACCCGAAAAAATGTCATTGAAATATTACTTAATTTCCGAAATATAGCACTCTTTGGAATTTGACAACTACGAAAAAATCCATTTTCTAAATAAGTAAAAATCACTTGGTATATTATATATGATAGGGGTTAAATAGGTTTTTAGACAAGCACAAATAAATAAAGTACAAAGTTTTTTGAAAAATAAAAAAATAAAATGTTTCCCATATTATGCCGACTTTTGGCGGACACTGTATATTTAATCTGACAATCCTGTGAACAAATTTACTCACCTCCCAACACTGTTTTCATATATACCCAAAAAGATTATAACTGCGAACTTATAACAAGAAGTAAAAACTTTTGGAATAGTAATATGATTAAGAACGTAAGGAAATTTTATTTCTCCACATTTTTGCCAGAATTTCTGCATTCAAGAATTAAACGAAATTTGTCAATTAGAGATATAAATTTTTCCGATTTAAATAATTAGATAATAGAAAAAAGATTTATTTTATCACTTTTTGTGTTTTTCTTATATTAGTAATTAATTCAGTGTTATTATAGTATTATATTATTATTTTTGAATAACTTCAGTGGCTCTCTAACTTGTTTCTTTAAACATTAAACTTCTTTTTCACGGAAACTATTTTTTTAATGAGAACTACCTCCTCTTAAAATATCTGTATAACTATTAAAAACACGATGTATGTATGAAACAATTTTAATCAATGGAAATAACCAATAGATAGATAGAAAATAAGAATTTTTCAAGTTTTTTTTCAAATTGTCAGATTGTTCTAACTTATCCTATTAGGGTAAAGTAATAATTTTAGCTACCAAATTAATTTTTACTTGTTGAAAATATGTGTATTTGTATCTTACTATAGAATAATGTGTTGCACCTATTATACAGTGCTTTCGTGAAGTAGTGGATAAATTCGTTAAAAAGTCAAGGAATAACTTTTGGAAAAAACGCTGGGACCCAACGATTTTTATTTTTATTTGCGCATTTTTTTTCAAATAAAATGCATACACACAGGGTGATCCGCGTAGGAGGTATGACGTCATCGATGTTTTTTTTAATGGCAACCCCCTTTTTATTAAGTAATTTAAAAGAGCACATGTTTACTCCTTTTGTGATAAAGGAAGTATTGGATTCACCCCAAAAATTCGAAACTGAGTTTTCAACAGATCTTCACATTTTAGAGTCCTCTGAACCCAAAAAAAATATTTTTGTTCATTGGTCTGTGTGTCTCCGTGTCTGTCTGTGAACAGAATATCCCAAAAACGAAAAAAGGTATGGCGTTGAAACTTCATATATAAGTTTTGTGCACTATCTAAATGCGGCAGCAAGCTTTTGAAGAAAATCGCATAACCGGAAGTATGGGGTTTTTCTTGTGATTTCTCAGATTTTTTCGATTTTTTCAAAAAGGCTCTAACGATTTATTGGGGATGTTTTATCCTTCCGCATAAATATTCGACAGTTTTTCACAGACACGACCGAGCTCTGCAGACTAGTGGTTACCACGTCTGCTTAGCAGTCGGGAGGTTGCGGGTTCAATTCCCGTGGCCGTCTGTGCTGATTTAGGTTTTTAGGTGGTTTTCTTGAGTCAACAGAGTACCTTCTTAGAGGCAAATGCCAGGGCAGTATTTCTGCACATTTTCTTAATAATAATAAATAATAAACACAATTCCAATATGTTAAGTAAACTAGAAGGTACCTATAATAAAAATTATGTCTAAATTATTTGTTACAATAAATAATCATGTGCTTTTCTATATTTTCAACTAAAAATATTTGAAGATTATCTTGTAGTATAGTTTTATACACGGAAAAATTTCTTTCGACATTACAAGACATTATTTAAATAAATGTGATTTTTGGTTAGAAACATTTTGTCTACTGTGTACATCCAAAGAAAATTCTCCATTTAAAACATTTTTTTATTAATTTGATTGTTAATAATCCAGAATGTTTGTTACACAAATCATTCAATTTTGTAGAACTTTTTTAAATATTTCACTCTTATTTATATTTGTAGTTTCTGAAAGTTTCAAATTATTTCTAAAAATTCTATTAAAAGTAAGTTTTGCATTTCAAGTTTTTTAATTATGGTAGGAATATAGGAAAAGTATGATTTTATAAACGACAACTGAGTAATCATTTCATGGTTTTTTAAAACACTTTGACAGTCTACTATAGATTGGGCACAACTTGGATCGAAACTGTCCACAATATTTTTACATTCGGTATAATTTACACAGTAAAATAGAGCAGTTTCGACCCAGGTTCTCCATTTTGTCAAAACTGGTTGCGGGGGTCAAGGAACATCCTGGAGTTGATCATGGTAAATCTGAATTCTGGTTGGGGCTTTATTACACCATGCCTCTTCTGGGTTTTTTATGTATAATAATTAAATTAAGATATATACTTTATTTGCTTATTGAACAGAAGTAGTATCAATAATAATATATTTCGCACTTACCTTGTTACTTTCAAATGAATTCTAAATTGACATATCTCATCAATAAATATATGACATTGAAATTATGTCATTTAAATCTTTAAATGTACCTCGGCTAGCCAGCTTATTTAGCAATTAAGAACTCTATTTCCTTCTCAGCTGAATGAGTTATTGTTAATATAAATTATATCTTTAGAATTGTATTTTGAATTATTAAATTATTATCAATTTGACTTGCTTTTTAAATCTCACTAGCTAGTACTTGAAATTGAACCTTCTAATTCAGTTATAGTGTATTAATATGTTTGGCTTGACATTACATTTAATAATCAAACTAAAGGTTGTCAAAATATTTAATTAAATTACTTGTTCCAAAAATGTGAAGTTAAACTTTCTTAAAGATAATTAGACCAAAAACAATACAATTTCTAAATATAAAAGCCGAAAACGTCGAGTACTCAAATCAATTCAAATTTGGAAAACCTAATATTCTAAATGTTCTCTAAATCTAAAATACAATGTTTTATTCTAATTTTGCCGTACCAAACTGTTATTAAAATACACTAACCTTCTCAAAGATGAACTCGTACCTGAAGTGTGTTTCTATATCAGCTCCAAACTGATCACAGTCGTCAAGCATCTCCTTTAAGATGTCGAAGACCCATAAAAACTCGTTGTAGCTGTCGTGACCGTTTAATATTTTGTTAAACGGTAGTGCAGCATGCCCCAAATACAAACACTCGCACTAACTGATGACTTAAACACCAATAACCACTTGAAATGGTTTCTATTAATCTCCAAATCGCTATGTGAATAATAATTGTGACTCCTTGGTCAGACTTTGATCGTGCAGAAGGCTATTCTCGTTAACACGTACCAAACTTCAATAATATTCTCACAATTAAAGGGATATTAGACCTTTAACGTGACTAATTAAACTGAGATTACTCAAAATATAGAAACTTTTTCAGTTACAGTAAACAACCCTCTGGTTGCTAATATTTACTGCCACCAGCAATTCACTTACACTTGTTATGCCATGATACCATTTAGATATCTGGATGTTAATTGAAAATAGTTAAGCATTCTCACAGCATGCTACATTACAGCTTTCAAAGAAACTCTTTTTCCATTATTAATTAATGAATTTACAAGGGGAAATTCAACGCCAACAGCTTCAGTAACACGATTTAGTGCATGAAATAAGCAAGCTGTATGAACCAAATTGGAATAAAAAATTTGTAAGTTCTGACCTGCACGCTTCATATACGAAGCACCGTCGGTAACCTTATAAGTACAAAACTTTTTTTTGTTGGAACTTGATTTGGTATATAAAGCAAGAAAAGCGTTTCATTGACAATTCTAGAAATTGTTAAGTGATTTTTTTTCTCCAATTATTTAACAGCAACTGTTGGAAGAGTTACCATTTAAAATACTAACAACAAAATTCCATGCATCTTCCTTTATCGTCAGAAGAAGAAGGGATTAAACAGCTGCAATGCTTAAGTAGTTTGTTCAAAGGTTAAACAGAGAACCTTGAATTTAAAAGAACTTCTGCTGTTCGAAAAGCTATATTTTGTCTCTAGTAAAAAGCTTACGCGAAATTTTACCTAAAACATACATTTTTATGCCCTTAAATTTTAATGTATACTCGTATACATGGTATATGCTGTAAACCATATACCAATGTGTGCAAAACATGCAAAATAATATTCCGTTTATACTAAAGTAAATTTAAAAATTTCTATAGCATATATTAAAAATTACCTGATTATGCTCAATAGCAAAAAACATGCGAATATGCATTTGCCTAACCATAGTTATAAGCGCGTCAACAGGTTTCAGTTGTTAAGGTGGCGCATCAAACAAAAAATAGCAAATTGTAAATATATCTAATAACGCATACACGTGTTTCATTCAGTGTTCATACTTCAAGATATAAAGCTTCATAAATTAAGATATTACCTAAATTTTAATTACTTGAAGTTACATCTTTAATATTAGTGACTCCTCTATTGATCTGAACACGCCCAGATCCAAACCCACCCACAACGAAGACGAACGATTACAACCGTCGAGACCATCGACCTGTGCCATCTGCTACAACCTACCAGCAAAGCTCCCATCCGCAACGGAGTCAACCAGACACACTCGTCGGACTAAACCCGCCAAGCCTTCTGTCGCAGTCAGCTGAACCAATATTGCAGCACCCCAAATAGATAAGTGCAATATCAACTTTCACATGGGCCACCAGTTGAATTTTCCAGCTTTCCATCCGACGGATATCCCTTTATACTTAATATTTATTGACCATTATTCCACTCAAATTGGGGTGGTCGATGATGCACAAAAATTTAACTTGATAGTATTCCAGTTACCTGCAGATGTCGTGTCAAAAATTCGAGACATTTTACTTAAACCGCCTGATGTCCAATCTTTCAAGGCATTAAAAACACGCTTGATAGCTTACTATGACACTACGAAGCCATCAAAACTATCAACACTTCTTAATGCACGACCCTTTAACTCTCCTGTTTGACGTGCAAAGGTTTTGAACCGAATTGGGATTTCATGAGGCTGCAATGAGCGACCTGTATATTCATAAATTACTTTCTCACTTACAGACCTTTACATGTACGAATGAAGACATGCCATTGCAAAAGCTTGCACATTCGCTTGCAAAAATTCAAAGCTTAACAGATATAGATAGGATGGTCTCAACACTTCCACAGAAGCTTCTGCAAATGGTTACTATCAAATCCCCTCTGCAAATAACTCCACAATCTTCTAATCATAGTTTCTTTAAACACTGACATTACGCAATATTCGCAGTACTGCGTCAACACTTTCAAGGCAACCTCGTTTGTGCTACTATGATGCACGTTTCGCAGATAATGCGATTAACTGCAACAAACCATGTTCTTTACCTAAAACGATTAAAGCATGTACTTAGGCTCACCCCACCGACGCTTACTACAGGCAAACAAGGGGTTAATTTTCATAACATTCAAACTCACAACAGTTCACTGTCGCAATCCTGCAATGCTCTTGCATGTACTACACGTCCGTTTGCGTGCAGACGTGCATCGCCTTTTTCTGCCAAATTATTTGTTTTCATTGCATGCAGTTCAAGTGCGTCCATCGACACTCAAGCATCGCCACCTTCTTTGGATGCATCTGCTCCGGCTCCGGATTGCAGCGATTGGCAGGCTTCGCCCCACCACGGTGAAGAAGGCGTGGCGACGAGTGGTGTTTCCGAGGGTAGACAAGGAGGACAGTGCGAACCTCGTAGATGTTATCACGGAGAACAACGCGGACTTGGCCGCGGCCCGAGGTGGTGCGGACGCCTTCCGCCCAGAGATTAAGGAACGGTTCCGGTTTGGCGGCAGAGGCAACAACCCTACAATCAGCATCGTATTTGAAGTCGCCCCCGGATTCCGCAGGGAACTTTTAGACGGTCCGGTGAACCTCACGTGGCAGAGAATTTGGGTCAAGGACCACCTGAGTCTGATCAGGTGCTATCGATGCCACGAATTCGGCCATCAATTCGGGTCCTGCAAGGAGAAGCAGCCGGTCTGCGGAAACTGTGCAGAGAGCGGTCACGACTTCAGAGGCTGCCGAGCGAAGACCTCCTGCTGCGTGATATGCAAACGGGTCAACGGGGAAGGGCGAGGACGCTTCGACACATCCCATCACACCAAATCGGAGAAGTGCCCCAACACCATCAAGGTTAAGCGGGTCATTGTGGCAAACATTGGATTAACGACACAGACTTGTGCAATCAGTGGCAGTGTATGTGCTAGTGTTGTGTTTTCATTATTTTTATTCTTACCTTTTGTTGTCGTTATTTATTATTGTTGTTGTTATTATTTTTAAGAACTGTTGAAAAGGTCCAGGTTTTTTAGCTAAATATAATCGTGCTAATTTCATCCGGGATTATATTAGTTTTCCTAACTGATCTCTCTCTACCAACTTTTTTAGGAGGAGAGCGGTAATGTTATGAGCGTCAATAAGTTTTAGTTGTTAAGGTGACACATCAAAAAATTACGAATTGCAAATATATCTAATAACGTACGCACGTGTTTTATTCAGTGTTCATATTTCAAGATATAAAGCTTCATAAATTAAAATATTACTTACATATTAATTACATGAAGTAATACCTTTAATAGTACTTTCCAAGAAGGCCATTTGGAAGTGACAATATTAAATACCCTAATAAGTATTAATAAATCTAGACAGAAAATTAATGTACAAAGTAACATTTTTATTTACAAAATTAAGTAATAAGCAAAAATAGTCAATCAATTCTGTGATTCAAAAAACATTACTTATTCTTCTTCTTTCTCTAAATCCCACTTATGCCCCAGGGCGTTGGGGTTTTGGTCCATTTCTTGTAGTTGATTCTGTCTCTAGCCAATATCCTTGTTTCTGCGATGGTTTTCCCTCTTATCTCTATCATTCTTCTGATGTTTTCTTCCCACTGTATTCTCGGCCTTCCTCTTGTTCTTTTGCCATAGGGTAGCATTTCCAACATCTTCTTGGGGATTCTTTCGTTTCTCATATACTAAGTGCCCGTACCAGTTTTGCTGTTTTTCTTCTATTTCGTCCACTAATGGTGTTAGGTCTAGTTCATCCCTTATACTTTTGTTTCTCACCCTTTCTCTCCGTGTTTTTCCTTGTACTTTTCGGAGGTATTTCATCTCAGCTGCTGTTACCATGTATTTATGTTTGTCGATCATTGTCCACGATTCTGCACAATATGTGAGGGTTGGCGTATATTTTGTTTTGTATAGATGTATTTTGGTTTTTGTGCTAATTTCTTTCTTTCCTATTAGGGTGTTGTTAATCTGGTAGTACACTCTGCTCGCCTTGCTTATCCTGTGTCTCACTTCTTGTTCTATCTTTCCATTCGTGCTGATTATTGTTCCTAGATAATCATATTTGTCCAAGTATTTTAATTGTTGGCCATTTATGCTTATGTTCGGATTTTCTCCTGCTCCTTCTTTTGTGATTTGTATGATTTTGCTCTTCTCGATGTTTATCTGCATTCCTTTTTCTTGTAAGCTTGTGTTGTAGATGTCTAAGTTTCTTTGTAGGTCGTTTATGTTCCCTGACATTAGGTCAATATTATCAGCATATACCAGTCCTTATGTGTATACTGGGTTTAGATTATGGTAGCTTACTCTTGTGGGTCTTGTTCGTCTCTTTGCTGTTTTTATTATTTGGTTCATATAAGTGA
This sequence comes from Agriotes lineatus, assembly GCA_940337035.1. NCBI lineage: Eukaryota > Metazoa > Arthropoda > Insecta > Coleoptera > Elateridae > Agriotes > Agriotes lineatus. Next base: position 10,214 of record CALNHX010008321.1, on the reverse strand, counting down.
TGAATAGTAGTGGGCTCAGGCTGCCCTTGTTTTACTTCCATTTACTCTGACGGTCTCTAGTACATTGTGATATATGCTCTTGATGATTCTTTGCAGCTTTGGGTTAGCTTTGATTTTTTCGAGTGCTTCCCATATGTATTTTCTTGGTACTTTGCCGAAAGTTGCTCTAAGATCTAGGAAGCTTAAGTATAAGTTTTTTTTTCTGTCTATGGCTTTCTCTATCATGATTCTTAGTGCATATATATGGTCTTGTGTGTGTCTGTTTGGCCTACTAGCCGCTTGCTCTTCCTCTAGCTTGCTTTCGATTTGTGTCTTTAGGCGCTTTTCTACTATTTTGGAGTAGATTTTTAATGTAACTTGTGCTAAACATATGGCTCTGTAGTTATCGTAAATGGTCGAGTCTCATTTCTTGTGTATCGGTATTATGATATTTTTTTCCCAGTCCTGTGGTATCGTTTCTGAATCCCATGCCTGTTGGAATATTTTTTTCAGCCACTTTATGATTGTTGGCCCTATATATTTTAGGAGCTCCGGTGTTATTCCATCCTCCATGGGTGCTTTCCCGTTTCGTGTTCCTCTTAGAGCGTTTTTAATTTCTTCTTTACTGATTTTATTTTCTACTCTTTCTTCTCTATTGTCTTGATTTTGTGGCCCTTCTGGCTGTATGGTTTCGTCTTCTTCGTTGTCAAACTTAGCTACAAAGTGGTTCTTCCACGTTTTTAGGATGTTATCGCTTTCTGTTTGTAGTTGCCCATTTTGGTTCTTGATATTTCTTATTCGGGTACTATGGTGTCCTTTGAGTTGTTTAACTATCTTGCAGAACTGTTTCTGGTTTTCTGAGTGGCTTTCTTCTAGATTATTTCCAAATTCTTTCCAGGAGTCCCTTTTGGCTTGCTTTACTGCTTCATTTGCTTCGTTCCTCTTCTGTATGTATAGTTGTTTGTCTTCTACTGTATTTGTCATTTTGAACCTATACCAAGCTCTTTATTGCGTTTTATCTTCTCTTTAACTTGATCATTCCACCATTTCGTTCGTTTCTGTTGGTGGCCTATCTTATATCTTTTTTTATACCCACATACTTTTTCTGCTGTATGGATTATTACCTCTTTGAATTTCTTCCACCTCTCGTTGATATCTAGTTGATTGTCGTCCAGTTCTCTTTCTTCTAATCTGTTAAGTGTTGTTGTTAATTGTCTTTCATACTCTTCTCTTTTTTCCAGATTTTCTAAAGCCTCCAGTTTTATTTTTTCATATGTTCTTGATCTTTATTTAGGGGGAGGTTTTATCTTCATGTCTGTCGATGGTCTGTATGTAATTCTGCACCTCTAATTACTTTCACATCTTCTAATGCATATCTCATGCTTCTACTGTAGGTTATATAGTCTATGATACTTTCTTGTCCTCCCTGTTCCGCTTCGTATGTGATTTTGTGTATGGTTTTATGTTTGAACCACGAGTTTCCTATTAATACTTGGTTGTTGATGCAGACATCTATCATCATTTGTCCGTTATTATTTACTGTTTTTTCCCCTCCATGGTCTCCCATTGTTCCATGCTCTTGCTGTTTGTTGTTTCCTGCTCGGGCGTTCCAATCTCCGATAATCATAACGTGTCGATTTCTAGCTTGTACTTTATCTATTGTTCTTTGCAACTCTTCATAGAAAGAGTCTTTATCTCTCATGTCTGAGTCTTCGGTTGGTGCATAAATTTGAATGAATCCTATCTTCTCTTCTAGCTCTAGGTTGATGGTTATAATCCTCGAGTTTATGGCCTCCCAGTCAGCTACTTTGGTCTCTATCTCTTCATTTGTCACTATTCCCACTCCTTCATTAGCTCTATTTCCGAATGGCACTCCACTGTATCTTAAAGTATAACCTCTGTCTAGTGTCTTGATTGTTTGTCCTTTCTTCCTCACCTCACTAATTCCTAAAATGTGTAATTTATATTTGTCCATTTCCTCTGTTAGTTCAACTTCTTTTCCTGTCAGTGTTTTAATATTCCAACATCTTATTGTTGTTTGTTTTCTCTCCGGTCGTTTCCGTTGAGACTGTCGTGTTCCGAGGCTCCTATTTTCTCTCTGAATCATCTCTTCTCGTATGGGTGATTGGCCCAACGACGAGGGCTCCGTTATCTCGGTACAACTGAGCCGTATCCTAGCAGGAGCCCTTACAGGATACTATCAGCCGGGCCAGCTGAACCCCGGTTTTTTAAGAGGTGTTACTGCTCTACAACTCCCTATTTCTCCTGGCTTGTGACAGGCAGAGCCTGAATCCAATTCTTGGCTCCAGGTTGGCTGGGTTCAAACATAAATTAAGATACTACTTACATATTAATTACATGAAGTAATATCTTTAATAGTACTTAACAAGAAGGCCATTTGGAAGTGACATTATGATATGCCCTAATACGTATTATTAAATCTAGACAGAAAATTAATGTACAAAGTAACAATTTTATTTACAAAATTAAGTAATAAGCAAAAATCATTTTCAATCAATTTCTGTGGTTCAAAAAACATTACATTATTGTAAAACGTTTTCAAAGTGCTCCCCATTATATTCGCAGCACTTGGCATTGGAATAGACACGCATTTGACCGAGAGGAAGGCACGTGCTCATACGTCAAACCCCTGTTGATTACAGCTCGTCAAGTATAAACTTTGCTCTTTAAAAAATCACTTTAAATTTTGAAAATGTTATCAGTGCATTTAACAAAAAAATACATTTTACCAAATACACAAGAAATATATTAAATATTCTGTATCAAAATTATATTAAATATTAATGTAATTTAAAGAACGCATAAACACACGAACCAGATAAACATAAAAATAGGTATAATTGTAAAGAAATATCGTAATATAATTACTATTACGTTTTGCTTATCTTCAGATAAACTATGTGCTCTTTTTCAGAGTGTTTTTCTATTTATATATTTATAAGCACCTGAACTATATAGGTTATTAGTGCTCAAGTACAAACGTTTTACTTTTCCATATCTCTTCTTATCATTAGTTGAGGAACGGCCAGCTTGAATTTTATATGAACTCTTGAAAAATCCCAATTCCTTTCTGCTAGATATGAATGTTATGTGGATTATATTTTTTATATCTTCTCATTGTTACATGTAACTTGTCTGTTCTATAGACCCGTTGTATTTTCTGCGTTGGAATGATAACTCAGAATATCCATAAAAAATCGACAATAAGTGCACTCTTATTACATTACCCCTGATAATAACGGAATTTTCAATAATTCTTATTTTAACCTCCAACTCCTTCAATTTTTCCCATTTTTTAGGCTTCCAAGACACTGTTTTTTCGCGAGTGCTATATTTCCGCCTCTTTACTTTCAATAGGATGAACTTGGGCAATATGTAGCTTCAACAGTTATCATTCATATATCTGATTTTCATGATTTTTGAATTATTACGACTTGCACATATTGATATTAGATCTGTAATTCCACAATTTCATACTCTTCAAGATATTCTAAATCAAACGAAATATGACTTTTTGGCAATTAGCGAAACTTAAGTAGTAACTTTGTTCATATCTACGGTTCAACTTAATACGACATGGTGGTGCGGAGAGAGCTGATGGCGTGTGAATTTATATAAAAAATAGTTTTTCGCACTCAATCAACAAAAGTGATAGGCACCATATTTGCTAAACAAGTGTGGGTATCTGTAGAAATTGATAAACTAATCACTGATATTAACGAGCTACACAAACCGCCAAATTATTATAGTTTTGCGATGAATTTGAGCAGACATGTACCCCGTTATCACTAATTTCTGATAAGCTTATTTGCCTTGGTGATCTGAATATTAATTTACTAGAACGATACGCGGTTGTTTCGCCTTATTATGACACTTTGCTGGATTCTTTAGGCCTTGCACAAATTATTGCTGAGCCTACCAGGTTTGGTTGCTCTTGAATCATACTCATATTATCGTATCAGACGTAAACATCTGGCATCAAAAAATGTGTTTGCTGATCATGAAACAATATTTATCGTCACCTTTTTTTCAAAGATACCAACAAAATAGTGTATTTCCAGACATTTAGCAATTTTAAGAACCCAAATATGAATTTATTTTTACACGTTTATGCCAGTAGATAGAGGAGTACCGCAAGGGTCAATATTAGGTCCCTTACTCTTTACTATACAGTCTGTTCTATGAAAAAGGCCCCGCCTTCTAGCTACTTTATTATTTATTTTAGACCCAGTAAACCTTATATCAAATCAAATGGCACATAAAAACCTACATTTTAACACTATCAAAAATTTTTTATCTTCAATTGTTTCAGAGTGGTGACGTCACGTGCAATTTTTTTAAATGACACGGTATATATTTTTTGACATTTTCTGATAGAGGTTTTTTTTCTCTTTTCAACAATATAAATATTTCATGCACTTGCATAAAAAAATTTTCGTGAAAAATTACAAAACTTTTTCACAGTGGGAGGCCATGATACAAAACTGCAAACAAAAGTGTAACTCAGAAAAACAAAACAAATAGTAGCCACACGCTTTAACTGTCAGATTTCAGAATAATCTAAAGTGTTTATTGTTTTGTTTTTCTGAGTTACACTTTTGTTTATAGTTTTGTATGGTGGCCTCCCACCGATAAAAAAGTTTTTTAATTTTTCTCGAAAATTTTCTTATGTAAGGGCATAAAATATTTATATTGTTGAAAAGAGAAAAAAAATCTCTACCAGAAAATGTCAAAAAATATATACAATGTCATTTAAAAAAATGGCACGTGACGTCACCACTTTGAAACAATTGAAGATAAAAAATTTTTGATAGTGTTAAAATGTAGGTTTTTATGTGCCATTTGATTTGATATAAGGTTTATTAGGTCTAAAATAAATAATAAAGTAGCTAGAAGGCGGGGCCTTTTTTATAGAACAGACGGTATACACTTATACTTTCTCTAAAGCGGTACAAACTTGTTCTGTTTACATGTACGCTAAAGATACAAAACTACATTTCTCAATTAAAAGCGATGAGGTTTTGAGCGACATTCAATCCGATGTAAATGCTATTGCTGATATTTCATAATAGCATTGATAAGTAATCCCCTCAAACCTGCTGTTATATTGTTTGGTAACGAGCAAAAGGTGGAGTACATCAAGACCGGTGTAAGATTGCTCATCAATGATAAAATTATTTCTATTACAGCCGAGTCAAAAAGCTTAGGATTAATTATTATTATTGCAGATAATACTTTCAAATATAACAGCCTAAAAACTGGCTAAAAAGGCATCTCCGCTAAAAGCAAGACGGATCACCTTCCTATTAATACTAGCAACTATGATCGAATGTAAGGCAATACATTTGCTATTTAGATAATTATCATGGTTTTTTATTTTTAACAGTAATCGCTTTAGCCGCCGCTTGTTTATCCAATGGGACAGCTACAAAATTAAATATTTCAACTGATGGGAACAACTATACAAACATAGCGCTGCAACCTCACAATTTATCAATACAAGTTGGCTTCGTATTAGTGTCCTCTGACACCTTATTAAAGGACAAAGAACTTCATTTTGAAATAAAGGACTGTCCTTTGAAATAAAGGACGGTTGGCAACCCTACAAAGAGATTTCAGAAAAAATGTAATACATTACACAGCATGAAATTGTCTATGCTTGACTCGGAGGCTTTGAAGAAGTATTCGGACGCTTCGCATCCTCGTATTCTTTAACAAGCCTCCTCATTAAGTATCACTTTCATGCCTTGTAATGTAATATAGGTACTATTATTGCAATATACATATCTAGGATATAGATATAATAACAAAGGGGAAATTTACGGAAAATAAATCCAAATAAATAGCTAAATAATATAATAGAGGCAGTAAGCAAGAGTTTGGAAGAAATGAAAAATGGCACAGCTGTATGTAAAGTTTACAATGTATACAGGACAAGACTCGGTAACAAACTGCAAATTAAACAATAGTATATTGTAATACAAGTATGGAATTCTATTGGAAAACGCATGCACATAAGATTTTCAATGGCCTTTGCACATGCGTGTTATATACTAATTTCATACAACGGCTTCGCATTTGTCAATAAAAAAAATACATTTGTCAGTGTTAACCAATAAGATGATTATTACTTGACGTAAGAGTGCAGAAGGTGGTGATTTTCTGTACGGAAATGCGTTCACAAAGTGAGTACTTTCTGCACCTATGTAGGAAAAATATTGAAACAGCTTTAGAAGGCTACTGAATCTGCAAACCATTAGCAGGTTAGCTCTAAACATTTGAAAAACTTCTCTTGAAAAGCCTTTGACCTTAAACTAGTTAAACAATTTGATTATCATTTGAGAACTATCTATTAAGCTATCTGTCAATATCGGCTACCACCACTAAAGAAGTTCTCTTTGTACCGCTGTACACCCGCATGCTATGGCACGACCTGGATATATTACGCATACTTGCGAGTCAACCTCAAGCTGAGAGACGGAGAGACGCTTGTAACTTTGCAATGGCGTTTGCTAATAGCCTCATGCCAGCAAAACGGTCAATGAGATTTCTGTGAGAAGATTTTGGGAGAGATGCTCACTGCTAAGGCTTAAGTGGGCGTGCACACACACCCGACTTGTACGGTGTCCTAATACCTAATACCGTTATAGTCTATTACGTTACAATATCGGTAAGTACCTTAGCATTAGCACAGGCCGAAAAAAGTTAGAACGAGGCCCGAAAGGCCGAGTTTTGCTATTTTTTGAGGACTGTTCCAGTAAGGCACTTAACGATCACATCTCGTATAACATTTTTTGCACTATCAATTAATAAAGATGCAAATATCGTTGAATATGACAAATATTTTTTGCTTAAATAAAGTGCATGACTGTTGTTTCTATAGTAACTAAATACAAAACAATGTTCTATAACAGTCCTAGAACCGTTATATTCATAACTAGAGAGCGGAATTATAAGCACAAAAAATGTAAAGAAAAGCGCTTAGAAAAGCCCCAAAAATGTTTTAAAAAAGTGTTAATTTAAGCAAAAAAAGCATTAACTCGTACAAAAAAGCTTTATCATAAAAAAACGTCATACATTTTTGAAAAAATTACTATTTTATTCATTATACCTACTTAACTAATAACAATAATTCTGAGAAAAAGTATGTAATGTGACACTAAAAAAATGAAATGCAAACACACTTCATAGAAAAACCTTTAAATGTATCACAAAAAATAAGATAGAAAACTTGGGCACTAAAAAATTTGTCTTTCAGAAAACTATTAATTATTAAATATTGTTCTAAATGCTCCATTGTTAAATTTTGTCGCCTTTCACTTAAAATGTTCTTATATGTAGAAAAACTTCTTTCTACGTCAACACTAGTTATTGGAGCATACTTTAAATTTGCTGTAATAGTCGAGTCAATCTCAAAATCTTCTGCAATTTTGCCTGCCAAAATTGTGGAAATTTTATCTGAAATTTTATAGCCTTTTTTTTAGAAAAAAACCCTCCTTCCATTTAGAAAGAACTATTTAACCAATTCGCCCAGGTACTGCACAAACAGATTCTTTGAAATTATTAACAAAACATTTTTCGCAAGGTGCTTTTATCGGGAACGTGCATGTGACAATATTTATCCAAGAACATTTTGAAGGAACTTTTTTGTAATTTTTTTAATGCTATGTTAGATTTTGCAATGAAGCCGCGTGGCGCAGTTGGGTATGCGCCAGGCTTGCATTAAGCAAGTTTTCGGTTCGAATCTCGCTGGGGTCGGAATTTTTCCGTAGCCTTGGCAATTGTAAATCACCAAGGCACACACCTCACACAATGGTTGCTGCGCAAACACCAAAAGCGCGCTCCAACTCTGTATCCCGAATGCGGGGCAAGTTGAGCATTGTACCGCCAGATGCCAGCGCATAAAGCACCAACCTCTACACCGCCAGGTGAATGAGGTTGCAGATAATACAATACATCACATGTTAGATTTTGCAAATCGAAATTAGACCGTGCTTGTTCCCTGTTACCTGAAGTAGATGCAAAACGAAGTCGCAATTGTCTGTTGTTTTTGGCTAATTTTTATACTTCTTTAATTGTTGTTGATACAAAGTGTTTTTTACATATGGAATGTCGTATTTTTTATTGCACTAAATCTAAACTTTTAGTACTTAAATAATTTTAAAGAGTTTTATAAACTGTTACCGTCTTAATACAAGCTTTGCAAAATAATTTATTGTTTTCATAGTTTAATTCATTATGGCCTCTAACACAAAGAATGATAGGCGTATAACTATCCCCAGATCGGCTGTATCGCTCTTGTATCTATTTATTTTGAATTAAAATTATACAGAACGAGATATAACCGAGTTTTCGGCGTGTGTGTATTAATAAAATAATTGAAGAGAATACCTGAGTTTTTTAGGAATTGTCAGCAAACCACTGCACTGACTGCGTTTTTAAACCCGTCGCCGTACCAGGGCAAACTGCATTCAAGCAACAAATATGCTCGCAAACAAACCAGATTGAAATATTTGATTATAAAATTTAATTACGCGGAAAATAAATGCAAAAAACTGAAAACCTAAAAAATAAGTACTTATAAGCACAATAATCCGAAATATGCATAAAAAGGTAAAAACAGCAAAAAAGCATTAAAAAGTTCGTGTCAAATACTTCAATTTCTTGCAATTCGTAAACATTTTTAGAAATCATTTTCCTGCTTTCAATATTCAGGATAAGCTTAATGCTTAAAAATCCGCTCTCTATTCATAACGTATTCATTTCGTTGTTCATACCAACCAAAAAGGATAAGGGAAGTTGACCTTATCGTCGAAGGTAACGAACCCGAAAACAAGTAAAAATAAGTAAAAAAAGCGTAAAACATACATAAGCGGCTCCCAGCTGAAAAGATTATAACGAACAATGATTGCACACAATCTCTAAGAATCCTACCTGCTTTTTGTGGCCTCACGTAACGCGGTAAGTAAAACTTTCATAAAGCTTGTTGTTCAGCTAGGAACAAATTCCATAGGGAAAAACAATGTTGGTAAACTGGTACAGAGCGCTTAAAGCATTATTGCAATTCTAACTGAAATACGCCCCAAAGGAAATCCCACAGATGCATTAATTATGTTTTAAGCAGACACACAATTGGCGGTAAATGGCACATGCAATACTAAGTAATAAGAAACGCTTAACTCAGTGCAGCGATTCAGTCAAGATGCGAAAATTAAAGGAAATCGCTGTCTCTGAGCGCTGATGGAAAATCTGGCTCCCGAAAGTGGTGGTGGCCAAAAGTTGGTGGAGATTTGCAAGCTTCGATGAAAAATGGGATCGTCCTTTATTGTTTTGAAGCGAAAGGAATATTTCGTTCTTGTCGACCGATAACAACAAACAATACTATACAATGTGTTATCTTCATCAGCAAGTTGGTTGTACCATCTGCTTCTTTAAGATTTTTTATTCCTAATTTTGCTAGAGTACTGTATTTCTTGGATGGCTGTCCTATCGACTTTCTTCTTATGAAATGTATTGAAATAAATGGATGTTTTTATTCGCAATTCCTTACGTTGAGTAAAGGCGCCACAAAGTAGAGATTTAGATAGACATGAATTTTTATTTAAAATATGGCAGGAAAACTTCCTCAGCGATCACCTTCATGTTTTTTTCATTGTCCGTAACCACTTAAATACTTCTTCGATTTAACTGCTAACTTTGCCGATTTTTCACAAGAAATGCACCACATAAACAGGTTTGGCGATACTTATATATAAAATCAGTACCCAGAACAGCATTCCGTGGTAACGAAGTGATACTTACGTTTGAATGCTGTCGCTTTCCTCAAACAACTGGTACCATTGCACAATAGCATTGGATTTAGGTGCTTTTTGATGTCAAGCTCATGTCAAAACTGTCTTTGAACACACGTAACGCATTCAAATTGTTCATACCACAAAGCTCACTGTGCACGCTGCTGGATTGTAGGTAGCATTCTTTTTTACTTTTTTACGTTTAGCTAACCAGACCACGTCACACTTCTGTTTTTACTTTCTCGCATACGGTAGTATTGTATCGTCAAAAAAATCGACTTCAAGATTTTGACGAATCTTGACGTTTTAGACCGCCTAGAGTCCGAAAAAACCATTTTTCGAATTATGTCTGTGTGTGTGTATGTGTGTGCGTGTGTGTGTGTGTGTGTGTGAACACGATAACTTACAAACGAAATAAGCTAG
>CALNHX010008320.1:0-62090 GCA_940337035.1 Agriotes lineatus | reverse complement strand
AAAATCACAAGAGTAAACACCTACTTCCGGTTTTATGCGATTTTCTTCAAAAGCTTCCTGTCGCATCTACATAGTACACAAAACTTATATATGAAGTTTCAACGACATGCCTCTTTTCGTTTTTGAAATATTCAGTTCACAGACACACGCATACAGGCAGACACACACACACAGACAGACCAATGAAAAAAAATATGTTTTTTGGGTTCAGGGGACTCTAAAACGTGAAGATCTGTTGAAAACTCAATTCGAATTTTTGGGGTGAATCCAATACTTCCTTTATTGTAAAATGAAGTAAAAACCACTCATCAGAAGACATACGTACGATTCTTTGCTGTAATTTACAATTTTTTTTACTAACAGGGACCTAAAATACATATTTTTTGTAACAAAATGGTCCGTCTATATACTGAAAAATATTGTATGTATTTCAAATTACTCAAGAGGAGATTGGCAATCTTATTATTAACATTATTATTACTAATGGGATGATGGAGTTAGATAATTTACATTACATCACAAAAAAAATGTGAAAAAAATCAGATAAGGGATTTATAAGCACATTTTCACATTAATCGTTTATTTAGAATAGATATTTATGCATTTAGGGAGATATGAATATGTTTTTTCCCTGAGATTGACATGTGTTACAGACCGAGGCTCAGGCCCGAGGTCTGTAAGTCAACCGAAGGTAAAGAACATGAATATCTCCCGTGGTGCATACAATATTTTATCTACTGGCATATTCGTAAAAATAGTATGAAATTTCAAAATGTCATAATGACAATTAAAATTAGAATATGTAAGTAACATCAAGGATTGCCTCATTCTATGGTTGCTAAGACGTTAATTGTAGTTGCATTGTTACCATGAGTTTGAGGGAGAAATAATTTGACAAGTCCCTTGGGAGTTATAAGTAGCTTTTTATATTTTGTTACTATGACGAAAATGTACAATATCATTTTGCTAGTAGATAAAATTATTATCACTTTATTTGTTTCACTAACGTGTAAGTTTTATAAGTACATATCTATGCTTAGAAATATCTAAAACGTCATTTTCCTTTTGCCCGAATTTTCCGTTTATTCGGTTTTTTCAGAACAAATGTAACAATGCAACTGTAAACTCTATAAACCAGAGAATCATTAAACGATCTCAAACAACAATGTTCACATTAGAAATGGTTTACTTACTGTCGAAGCAATCAATTGACATTTAGTACATACTTCATGATAGGAAAAACACATTTTTCACAATTTACACCTTTCGGATTTTTGTTTTTAAAAAAACTCCTATAAGCTTCCCGTTTCCCAAGCATTTGAAAATGATTATGACGGTATTGAATTAATCTCTTAATCTAATTCTTTTCAGCAAATATAAAACTCCTACAGTTTGATTAAAAAAAACTATTTTCGAATGGGTTTGATGCAAGGAATTCTCTTTGGTAATCACACATTTAATAATTATTAAACGTTTGCTAACAAACTAAAACGTAGTCTTTGCTACAGCATTGACGGGTAGAAAAACTCGGGTTAGTAAAGAAACTGGAACTTTGGGAACTTTTTTGTTAAATTAAATATTTGTGCGTTTTAAAGTCGTTTTAGTTGTTATAACATAATGAATTTCACTTAATTCGCTCTACGGTAAATTCCTGTTCCACATTTCAACAACGTTGTATTACATGTTTTTTTTCCACTAAGCGATTTCTTCCTCCCAATATGCCAAATAGCAATAATAATATTAATGAAACAAAAATATGCCGTGACTCCTAAAAAGCAATGCTGATTTCTTCTAAATTTTTCAGTTTATTTCGTTTTTTTTCAAGAAACTGGAACTGTACATTTCTTTTTTGGTAAAATTAATTATTTATACGTAACAAATTATTTCTTACGGTTTTCGGTTGTTATAACATCGTGAATTTCACTTAATTCGTTTTACAGTCAAGTTCCTGTTCCACATTTCAACAACGTTGCACTACGTGTTTTTCCACCGTGTGATTTCAGCCTGGCACTGTGCCCAATAGCTATAATAATTAACTGAACAAAAAAATACATCCAAATCCAAATACGCTTAGCGATACCTAAGAGGCAGTTTGATTTCTTCTCGATTTTTAATTTTTGCCAGGTTTTTCCAAAATTGTCCTTTTTAAACCAGAATCCAGTTTTCACAGAATTAAATTAAAACTGCCAATGCACAATCAACTTCTTTCTAACATTAATTTAACATTGTGTAGATTACGTGCTTCTACTTATTGCACTTTTTCTTCAAAATTCAGTAATGGCAAATTGTTACCGGATAATTTTTAAAACTGGAGTTTCTAGTATTTACGATAATTCCTTCCAGAATCACTACACTATTCCACGGGCTAAACATTTAATGCCGACGAACATACTCAATAATTAATAGGCCAACGTTCAATCTCCACGATTTTTTTAACATCAAAATAACAACAAAAGCTCCACTAGACTCATCACAACCTGCACGTCTCCCACATCAGTCACCAGATCGTGACATTGAATCGGCCGAGCACTGCGTAAACATCCACCACAAACCACAGAACTGCACAAAGTCGCGGCGAACCGGGGACTCCCCCAAAAAAAGCATCAAGAAGACATACCCGCCGGTTGCAACCTGCAGCAGCTAGGGATCCTGCGGGATGAACAGCAGCCAGAATACGGGATCTCCTGCACTCGTGAAGCAACTGGCCGGTGGGCATGAACGGAGCCGCGGGTCGCGCGAGTGACTCACCGCTCACTCACCGGCCCCCCCTCCCCCGCCCCCTTCGGCCAGACACGCGACGAGACTGCTAATGCGGCCGAAAGGAGTCTTTACCGGTTTAGGTGAAGCAATTCCGATTTATTGTTGTTGGGATCTGGTATGGGAGTAATTGCGGCATGCTCGAGCACTGCAACCCGATTGTTGCGCAATTTCTGCCGGTGGCTGAAGGTATTTCCATCCAAGACGAATTGCCACTTCGGTGGCAAAAAATTAAATATTAGATCAACGGCTGTCCGTGAGAAGTTTGTATACAAATAACGAGTCATCAATGATGATTCACAAACCGCTGCGATTGTTGAAAGAAAACCGACGTTTGTGAATCTCTCGAAATGCGACCTAAATTGACGTGAAGTCTTGGCATTGGCACGAAGAGCTCGAAGCGCTGAAGATGACAGTATGGTAGAGGTAGACCTTCAGCATCCTGAATTTTGAGACCCTGCAGCGACATTATTTCGAAATTAATTTTCGATAATGAAGGTTTGCAGCAATTATTATAAGGTCAGCACCCTCTTGGCCCTACAGGGGCCCCTTTTCACGTCCCTTCGGTCCCTCGTAATTAGCACCCGCTTTCCCCACTCTCGGTGACTATATTAACCTAACTTGCTATGTTAATCGAAACTGTAAAAATGCTTCCCCTAGAAAACTGGTCGCGTAATCCCGTTGATATAAAATAAAGAATGACGATTCGTAAATGTAGTCGTCTACAATACTGTAAATGGTAATTCATAGTTCCTAATATTCATATACTAGTACAGTGATTTAGGTACCTAATACACTTGTTCATGTCCATATCTTAAAATTTTTCGAATAAAATTTCTCATAATGAACAAAATGATTTGTTTAACATCCTATAAACCATAGCTACGATAGATATCGTTTATAACGACGACTAAGCGACTGGTTCGTTATATCCGTAGGTCGCTCTAATCAAACACGCTGTAACAGATAAAAAATTATGCTTCTCCGACATGTTTTCAGGCCAAAAAACACATGGTTTCGGTATGTGTAGTCCTTTATAGACAACAAGAAATAACAGTATGCAAATATACTAATTTCTAAGGCGACAATCAGTAACAAGAGTACGAGAATAACTTTTCGGCCTTGGCCGAAAAACGTAACGTAACACTAAACTTATTAATGTTTACGTTTATTGCTACCCGATAAAAAATATGTTTTATTGATATATCGACAGTATTACATACGGATTATTACATTTTAACAACAAAATCCCTTAATTCTATTTGTCGACGTAATTGTTTGCTCTCCAAAAATTTGGCTTCATATTTCTAGTACCAAATATGTATACTGTATTAATGTCAACTTCCTTGATTATAAAAACATTCGATACTCCGACTTCGAAGTTCTAAACGCCAAATAATTGCAGCTTTTTCATGAACGGTGAAAGCCGCTTTGACATGGCGATTTTTTTATGTGCTCACAGTTCAAGGATGCGTTAACAACTAAACAGAATACAGGAGTACCACGCCATTATGCTTCTTTACAGTTTCAACAAAATTCGGCAACTCCCCGGAAGTTTTCTGCAATTTTTCTACCACTCGTCGTTAAATACGATAAATTGTACCATCAGTTCGGTCATACGTATTTCATACCGACTATCTGGAACCTCTATAATTTCGCCTTTATAACCAATATGCGCGCTATATCCGATGTCGTTATAATCATGTTTCGCACTAAACGTGAAACTGTCCACCGGAACTGCCAGGTCGAGATGAGTAAGATTTCTTTTTTAATTTCATAACTTTTTTTATAAAATAAGCACTTTTATTAAAATAATTTGATGAATACGTTTACGTCGAGCGTGCCGGCAGCACTAAGCTGTCTTACTGTTATACAACCAATAGAGCCAGATAAACAGGACTAAGAACTGGTAAACTGATTATACTCAGATGCAAGCATCGATTTGCATGAAATGGACTATAACCTTCGTGGCGGTTTTTAGAAGAGTTGAGGTCAAAAACTGGTTTTTAAAGACCCACACCAAAACAGTTTTAAAAAAATGTATAAGGAATATGTATGTGTAGATGAGCGTATTTTCAAGCTCACTAGAAAATTACAATTTTATCAAAAGTTCTGTTACAATCCATAGGCGCAGGTTCTAGAAAATTTTAGGCAAAAGGGCATATTTAAAAATCCAAGAAAACAATATACGTCAACTGCTTAATGTGTATGTTAAAAAATCCAAAGATTTTTTCTACTGTGAAATTTTCAGCAGTCTCACTCTCCTTTTTGATGGTATCTTGCTCGTTGCTTCGTCTCCTGCGACTGATAATTGGAGTAACGCCATTTCGACATTGTATTGGTGTGTCACTTTTGCTTGGTTCATGGCCTTAAAGGTAGCCCATAGTTTCTGTTCCGGAGGTTGGTTTTCGTTAGCCTGGGGGGAAGGGGGGGGGGATGAAACGTCTGGGGGTATTTTTACCTATTCCCGCGCAAACCACCCATTCTTTTATAGATAAAAACATGAATATGAAGTGGTAATGTTTCCGGGGGGAATCTTGTATTGCCCGGGGGAGAAGAACCCCGGTCACCCCCCTGGATTCAACACTGCCTAGCAGGCAGTTTTTAGAAGTATTTCCATCGGTTCTAGGTAATAACACCTCTCAATTAACGTACATATTTACATTTTCTGTGGTAATTGAATAATTAACAAGCAGGTATATCTGCAATTGTGAAAATTTTCGTTAGTCCGTTTTGATGTACACAACTTGGATAGCTTATCTGCTTGTTTATGTTATGTGCATGACTTGATCATTTTATCTTTCTTTGAAAATGCAAGAAAAGCCGATATGATTGCAATTCGGACTGGTGAATATAGAATTAGTCCGAATAAACACAAGACTACCGCTTTGAAACCTTGATATTTGTATTTACTATACATTGTAATCAATCAACAAATCTAATCGAACTGTAACTAAAACCACACATGCATCACAACAGCTATAGATTACAAACTACTGTTTCTGTATCGAACATAAAACGAGAGAAGTATTTACGTTTGTAAATTGAAAAGCCTACTATGTTCTAAAAATTAGATCTTATGAAATATAAAATTGGTTTATGTATAGCTTCTAGCAGTCTTGTCAGGTAAAACTTATCATAGCTTAAAATGTACGTGGTACAAAAATGATGTATTCAGCTGCTGCACTTAAAATTAAAACTAACAATTACTTTATCCTTTTCGATGACCTACCATCAACTGCGAAAACGATCAAGTTGGTAGCCTGAAACACGTATTTTTCATGCGATTTCTGTCAGCCCTGAATCACATTCCGAGTTTATAACCCTGACGCCGATCGCAAACATCCCGGCTGTTTTTTGCGAGATCAATCGGTCTATTTAAAACCATCAGTGCTATTGTACTTTCAATTTATTTTGGGAACTCGGTGTTCGCCATTAATCAGGCTTTCTGGCTCTAATTTGAATCGGACGCAACCGTCGTGTCGTCCGAGTGCGCCTGCACATTCTACCAAAAATAGCGACAGTTATCTGAAAGAGATTTATGGATTCCTTCTACCGATGCTTTGAGCACAGGAAATTCTAAAAAATATTGCTATTTTCAATTGCGACTGTAATTTAAAATTCAGTGTGCTTTTAGACAAGTATCTATATAAAAGGTTGTGTATCGGACAACAAAATGAAAGGACTAAAGATAACTCGAATCTGTTCTGAGATTTGGAAATAGCAAGTTTATCAATCTGTCAGACATAAAAGACGTCGCGTTTCCTCTAGGGCCATTCCTTTTCGTTTTTGTGGGGCACGACGAATCAATTCGTTTCTACAAATGGATATGCATGCGAGAGACATTTACAAAGAGCACAGAAATGAACTATTTTCCATTTACATTTTTTTAAGAAGATTGGTATCAGCGAAATATGAGAGAAATGCTCCACCGAAACTTTCTAATTAACTTCTGACCATCGACTTTAGATACAGTAAATATTTTAATTAACTTTGTAAGACATTCAACTTTGCTGGGAATATTTTCTAAGGATTTTAATTAATGAAAGGTTGTAAAATTATTTAAGCAATCTTCAACGATAAAATAAACTTTCTTATTGGTATTCCTGTAAATTATGGATATGCATATATGAAAAAAAAAATTTAATTAGAAAATAATGTCGAATATCAAATCGCAATGATGTATGTATATATAACCTTATTAAAATATGTATATAATCAAAAACTGCTACCTACAATTTCTTTCATATTTAAACATAACAATATGAAAGAAACCAATGAAATGATGTCAGTTCACGAAAACCCTGTATGGATTTTTAAAACTGTCTACAAGTGGTTTCAGAGGTTTGGTAATTGTTGTGAATCTGTGGCTGGGCGTTGTTAAGTCTCAGCTTAAATTTTTGTTGCCACCAACAAAACTATATTTGCCCTGGTTTCCTAATATTGAATCAAAAATATTTCCTGTGTGATCATAACGCCAGGTCTGTCGAATTGCTTACGAATGAAGTGTTTTAATATTTGACTATAATTAAAAACTTTTTTATCCATACCACTGGTATATTATGTTTTATTCGCCCCAATGATACTTACTCATTTTTTTTTCAGTTTAGGATTGTTAAACTAGAAGCCACAAATAGTAGGTGCGTTTTCGACTGTTAGCTAGATCTGTTTTTTGTAGTGGTGAACGACTGGCGCCCATTTGTGTTTCGTGACAATAAATAATTTTAAAAATCAAAGTAAGTTAGGAGTAAACATATCTTCACGTTTCTAATAAATTAAATAAATTTTCAAATTAAAAAAAAACGTTACCTCTAGAGGTTTGGTAATTGTTGTGAATCTGTGGAAGACGAGGAACGATCAGGACGACCATCAACTTCAAAACCGGCAATTCATTACATATAATTTTCCATCATTTCAATCGATATCACAATGTTGAACATGCCACACATCGTTTCTAATGCAATATGCCTATCGTCTTTTTCTTTAGGTGCCTATCATGGCTATTTGTATTTTGTTGGTAGCTATCCTGAAGAGTTCGGCTAATGATTTATGCAACCACTGTCTTAGATTCGCCAACCACGGGATTCTTTGTCCATATTCACAGTTTTCTCCATATTTGATCTATTGCAAAGCGCAAACAACAATAAAATATTTGATCACTCCTCGTATTTATATTATATTTAGTATAGAATAGATAAAAAAGTGATTCAATTCTATATGAGACGAAATTAATGTTAACGTAAAAATTAAAAACAAGAACATTTTAGAATATGAGATGAAAATTAGGAAGAAGTTTGTAACGGTTTTGATTTGTAACCTATGGAATTTTCGTGTGTTAGCACTAATCTCTGCAGTAGGTTGCTTTTTGAACAGCTTTTGTGTTTTTGTTATTCTTAAAACAACTGTAAAGACGATGCTTCGTTTGCCAATTTAGTTTGTGCTTAACCGATTTCATAGGGCTTTAAGCTACGTATAAAGCTAATGTTGGTACTTCGAATTCGTTTATGTTGATACGTTCGATGCCACCTTTCGACTTTATCGGTTGAAAAAATCCGACAGTTGCATCAGGCCGCATTATACCCCTTGGTATGTTCTTTTCCTCTTTTAGGCCTCCTTTCTTTTTCCTTCTTGAAATTGACCTATACACCTAATCATAGATTCGACTTATCAGCTATGTTATCGTTAACAATAAATTAATATTTACATATTTTCTAATTGGAGCTGTATGGATTTATGGTTAACGACCTTGCGAACCAATCGACCAGTTCATACTGAGTTTGGAACACTGAAATAATAACTTTGGAAGACTGCTATGAGGAATACTTTGTGGTTTAGCCCTGTGCTAATAAAGCCAGGTACCTCTGTATACAAGGTGCTCAAAAATGTTTTTAATTTCTCTGGTGGGATGCTACATTACCCCAAATTGAACATGTTTTCTTGAATAACCAATTGTTTACACAGGGTGGTCATATTTAGGTGTAAAAGCTTATTTAAGCCAAAACAAAGCAATTAACCTAATACAATTTAGTACTAAAACGCTTCCTTAAAAAGATACAGGGTGTTAATGAACAAAAAGTATTTGTATTTGTGACTGTAGCTTGGAAATTATTTATCCGATTAATTTTAAAATACATTATTGACTAAAAAATAAAAAACTATAGCAAATGCTCAAAATGCATGGCAGGGTCGTACCAACGATTCATACACTTGCTGAATATTATAGTTGTTACGAATTTCATTAGCAGCCTTGAAAATTATTTGCTGCAACTCTTCTCTCATGTTAATTACCTCACGGTAAACTAGCTGTTTAAAAATAATCTCGTAACAATAATTCCAAAAGACTCCTTGGCGTCCATCTCACAGGACTAAACCGGCCAATTCATCTACCACTGAAATAGCCATTTAACCATTCTGTAACGATTCTTCTCATTGTGAAAAGATGCATCATCTTGTTGGAAGAATATCTGTTGTCTTGATTTTAAAAATTCAAATGTTTTTCATTAACACCCTGTATCTTTTTAAGGGAGCATTTTTGTACTAAGGTGTATTAGGTTAATTGTTTTGTTTTGGGCTAAAGACGCTTTGGTAAAAAAAAATTACACCTAATTATGACGCTTCTATTACAAAACCAATTGATCTCATACAATAGTCTCAATCAAGTCATTGGTGACCTTAAAAAAGATAATTTTGTTGAACTTGCTGTTAAAGTAAGTGCTTCTAATTTTCTCCTCCTCTCTGAATGCATTATTGAGCCTTCCTGCTCCATGCACCGTGCAACTCACAAAAAATACAAAACTTGCAAATTAAACTCTCCGCCAGATCGACAATTGTCAACTTGCACAGCCAAAGCGTAGTACGTACTACGTAAACAAAAGGAATTTGTTTTAAATAAAATACCCACATTACATAAAACTGACAAGATAAGCCGTTGGTTCTTAAAGAAAAGATGTTCAATTTGGGGTAATATTAACACCCCACCAGAGGAATTAAAACATTTTGGAGCACCCTGTATAGTTGGTTCGTGCTACATTGCGTTATAACTGACATACATCGTGCATCCATAGGACCTAGAGCTTTGTGTCCGATCCCCTCAGGAAGTAATTTGTGAAATTTGAAACCTTATACTGGTGAAAAGCT
This sequence comes from Agriotes lineatus, assembly GCA_940337035.1. Classification (NCBI taxonomy): domain Eukaryota; kingdom Metazoa; phylum Arthropoda; class Insecta; order Coleoptera; family Elateridae; genus Agriotes; species Agriotes lineatus. The sequence continues at coordinate 52,196 of CALNHX010008320.1, read as the reverse complement.
GTATTTGTCACCATTTTGATGAACCGTGAATTGCACAGTTTCATGCAATTTTTAATGAAACATTTTGCTTTAAAATATTATAATTAATTGTTCGTATCATAATTAGTTGTTCATATCATAGTTAATTGTTCATATAACGTTGTTTATTGCATGCATAAGTGTTACACTTAAAGGAACTCAGTTACTTTTGAAGTGGTTTTCACATTTTTAAAATATATGTTTCAAGTTATAAGTTATTACTTATTACATTGAATTTTGCATGCGCACACATTTGGTTCAAGTCTCCTTTTGTTTAGCAGCTTGAATATTACGAACTTTATTATACTTATACAGATCTGTAACTTAGTACCCTATAAATTTACTACAGATCATTGCCCTCCAAAGAGATTTAGTTTTTTCAAAATGTAACCTTTGTAAATTACCTATACAGGGTGTTTGTAGATCGTTAGACAGCTCGTAACTTCGTTAATAATAGAGATATCAAAAAATTTTTTTTTTTGTTTTAAATGCCAATATACAACTTTGGATTTTTAAATGTATATTTTTAGATATTTGAAATCAGCACTAAAAGTGCTTTATGATAGCATTCTTAAATTTAAATTTTGGAACTTATTATTTTTCAAAATTAGAAAACTTTTTTTAGCCGAAGTAGGCCATGAATTAAGCAGAGTCACTAACAATCTAAGAAGAAATGCAAAACAAACTCCACTTGGCTCTAAAAATGTGTCATGACCGAATGATAGCGCCACACGTACTAAAACAATTGAAAACTATATTTTTTAAATTGAACAATATGAGTTTCATGAAACAGTTGGAAACTACAATAAAAGGGCTTTCCAACGGTATACCATATTTGCCATTTCGTTTAGAAGTAGCTTTTAAAAATCAAAATTACGTAAAACGATTTAAAAATAAATGTTATTGTTAATGCAACTCATATTATTCCATTCAAAAAAACATAGTTTTCAATTGTTTTAGTACATTTGGCGCTATAATTCGGTCAGGCGAAATTTTTAGAACCAAGTGGAGTTTGTTTTGCATTTTTTGTTCAATTGTTAGCGATTTTGCATAATTAATGACCTACTTTGGCTAAACACTTTTTTTCCATTTTTGAAAGTAATAAGTTCCTAATTTTAAATTTAAGAATGCTATCATAAAGCACCTTTAGCGCTGATTGCAAATCTCTAAAAATATACAGGGTGTTCTATTTAAAAAACCAAAGTCGTGTATCACTGGGCAAAAATAAGGGGCCATGGCTTAAATTGGTTTACGCCAATTTGTAGATTGTGTACTGGTATTTAAAACAAAAAAGTTTGTTTCGATATCTATGTATGACTAACGAAGTTATGAGCTGTCTAGCGATCTACAATCACCCTGTATACCCAATTAATGATTTTGAAATTGTGCTTGAACGATGGGATAAACATTGAACTTGAAGTGAATTTTGAATTTTTCCATTCTATATCTTGTAGACAATTTGTTATTGATAGGTATCAATTTCAATGATGTATTATTCATATTTGCGGAATTTATTGTGGATTTGATATTTGGAATTTTTTTACTATTATTTATTAAGAAACTACCAATTTGTTATTAATTACGGTGCTGATAATTTTTACTTCCTTTTACTATAAAGGAAGTATTGGATTCACCCCAAAAATTCGAAATTGAGTTTTCAACGGATCTTCACGTTTTAGAGTCCCCTGATCCCAAAAAACATATTTTTTTTCATTGGTCTGTGTGTCTGTCTGTGTGTCTGTCTGTCTGTCTGTCTGTCTGTGTGTCTGTCTGTGAACAGAATATCTCAAAAACGAAAACAGGTATGGCGTTGAAACTTCATATATAAGTTTTGTGTACTATGTAGATGAGACAGCAAGCTTTTGAAGAAAAACGCATAACCGGAAGTAGGTGTTTACTCTTGTGATTTTTCAGTTTTTTTCGATTTTTTCAAAAACGGCTCTAACGTTTTTTTTTAAACTTTACATTTTTCTTACATTTTTAATGTGTATTGATGTGAGATAGGTGATTTTCCAGTTGAATACTTCTAAAGTGGGTTTCTTTTGTTTTTTTTTCAATTTTTTTTATTAACTCCTATTTTAAATAAAACACCCGGTATATTATTACATTTTTGAATTCACCTTAAAATTCTAGAGAAAATTTGTCTCTTCAACTAACACTCGATTTTGTACCGTTTTTGTAGAATTTGTAATTTTTGAAAATTTTTAACAAATGGTTAAAAATTAAAAATGAAATTTTTGACTAATTATAAGATCACTGTAAAAGGAAGTTGTGTGAGTGTATCACACCAGATTTTTTTATATGAAATGATTCGTACTTAAAGTTATTGACTACATTTCCTTTGTTTCCCATGTATTTTACCTCTAATTAATATCGTATTTGTGAAAGCCTTTGATCGGTAAGTTGTTGTTTTAATTTTGTGTGCACCACTATTCTGGAACAAATTAGTATGGAGCTTTTCAGTGCAACCAATCTTGTCCCTGGCACCCCTATAATTGCAACCTTCTTTAACTCAAGAATGGCAACAGCTGGATTGTATCCACCCCCTTGAGTTAGTCGAGAACCTACTTTATAACACATTTGAAACCAGCAACCTAACTTCTAGCTGTTTTAAGTTGAGGAAAGATATTTGGGAATAGATATTGCAAAGATCACACTTAAACGCCGAGCTCCATTGTTATAACCCCTTGGTGTCATCGCTAATGATCCTTTCCGATAGACAGATCACCGGTCGTCCGCTGCAGTTCACAATCTTGAAATACCGGTCGAATTCCGCCAGTTTCCAACACTTCTCGTACTGTTACAGAACAGTTCCCATCCGCTCTCGCGTTTGCCATATGTTACAAACGCTCAATTTCTAAAACACGTTCCGTACGCGGCGTGCAGCCCCAATTTCAATTCGTGCCCATGTAGAACACGCATTCCTTTGGTTCAGAAAATGTTCTCTTGGATGTTACATTTCCGTTTAATGAGAGGAGCGAACGACCTATCGAGGCGTTGCTGTCAATTAAGTTCGCTTAACACTCGCCAAAGCGATAAAAAGACAAAGTTCAAGTAAGATAAATGACGTGGTAAAAACAGGAATGAAAGGTCTATTATTTGATAAGAGATATAAATATCAGAGGAAATGGGGTAAATGCCAGCAGAAACCAAGCCCTTCCGTGAGTAATCATGGTTTGTTTAGATAGAAACTTCTGGTCTAAAACTAGCTAAAAATAATTGAACTACTTTCAACATTGTAAAAGAGATCTTACAGCTTACAGCAACAGGAGGCGCCTCGGATTACGCTTTATATATAAATCATCAATCACTCTACTTTAATGTAATATTGCTGATAGCCACCCATCATACAAGATCGATAGAGTACTAGTTCTATATTATCAATCATATTTGCAATGGCTCCGATGAAATCAATTTGTGAATAGTGACAATTTCAGAATGCACATATTGGGAGCAGCGAAAGAAACAATTTCATAAAAAAAGATCAACAGGTAAAGCAATACACCTGCTTCAAGAAAAGAAAAACCCCCATTTAAATTATTTTACAACGAAATTTGTCCCAGTTTTGATTTGAGCATTTTTTGTACGTCTACACCTTGGAGTACGCCACTACTCTAAAAACCAAATTATAAATAAATTAAAATTCCGAAACAATTACATCTACCCGCAACCTTGATTCGTTGGCTGCCATGAGTCACTGGTACAGGGAATGTTGCTGAAATAAAAATGATAAAAGTCGGAATGCCCGAGCGCTTTGTAGTTGGTTACAAACCCATGACAGCATAAAAATTTCACACCTGTTATTATGGCGATTACAAAACAGCTATTGATAGGGGACACCGCGCAGGCCAATTACCATACACTATGTGCAGGGCTGGAAATGCACCTACATACATCTTACAAAGAGAATGGATAGGATTAGTCATCCAATTTTAGAAGTCATTAAACAACGTAATGGGACAATTACTTCAGATCCAGGCAAGTCCCGAAAGTGGTTGGTACCAGGAAATATATTTTAGCAGATATGACAACCGCGAGCTGGGTTTCTAAATTTAGAGATTATACAGGGCGTGTCTCGGATGAAACGTGTTTTATTTATGGAATGTGGTTGTTCTAATTTTTAGGGATTACATCTTACCGTTTAAATTGATTGAGTCAATTTTGCCGATAGATTATAAAATTGACATTTAATAAAGCCGATAGAGATTTAACAAACGCAGCATGGAATATTAGAGATTACGAATTATAACATCAATTTTTGGATAATTCCGCTTAGTCATTACCACATGTTAAGATTCAAGCATGCGAAGTATACAATTTAAATTACGGTTCTATGACATTTTTAATGTTGCCAATTGAAGCAAAGATAGGTTAAACGCGATGCTCTGAAAGAGCTCTGAAGGGTTATGTAAATGTAAATGCACATAAAATAGTGAGTTTATACCCAATATTGGGAAATTTCAGTTACCGCTTTTTTAAGTTTTTTTTTTGCAGAGAATATTTGCACATCATTGAAACAACTTACATTTTCTTATCTAGTGATACACAACTTTCCGATTCAATTTTAATTATCTTAGAACGTTATCAATCTTCTCTTATACCTTGTAATGGTTTACTGCCCACAGCAATTCTATTTGTCTAATTCACTAAATGAATACGGTCAAAATGAGCACAGAATTAAATATTTTATTTATTGCAAGATAATCAGTACTTTACATTAATAAATGCACTTGATGTGAGCAGCAATAACTAATAATTTGAGGGATAAAGGTTAGCATGAGATAAGGTAAGTTTCAAAAGGGTTACGTTCAGATTTTCAGATATGATATACTATATTCGGAAGGGCCAATGCAATTTAATTTGTAACTCACGGATTTGAGCTTATTAATGACAAACATAATGTGAATAAAATGACACAGAATGATTTTTTAAGTACAGAAAGTATATGAGCGTTATGTATTAAAAGTGTATAAGCCAGCAAACGGCAAATTAGCTGAAAGGTAAACGAAACAGTGTTAGTAAAACAATAATTGCAATAGAGCAATGGAAAAATGTAAGGCAACCGATCGAAAGCCAATTAGTAAGACACTAAAAGAACTCAAGGGTATCAGTGCATTATAAACCAAAGTGACTTAAGAGCAGAGCAAAGTGTAGTGACATTTATTCCAAGAAAAAGACAATTTCAGTAGTTAGGCAACGACATGAAATCAAAATATCTTATCAATCCTAATTTCTTTTACAAAATTGAAAATCTAGTTGCTAAGTTACGAGACAGGCTTTTGTTTATTATTACCAAACAAGCTTGTAAAATTTGTGCTGGGGGCAAGTCTGCTCTCAGTTGTGTATACATTTTCTAAGTAAAAAATTTTATCAGTGAGCCCAAAAGTGTGTTTTTATATTCACGAGTCTGCAGAACACCTGTGAGTGTAAATTTCGTCTTGATAAGTGATCCCGGTGAAGAGGGAAAGCAAGCTGCAAGATTCGCCCAGGTGCGGTTAACATCGAGGTCCTTTTACGGTTAGTTGGAAGTATCGGCCAGCAAGAATTTTATGTTCAACGTGTAGAGCCGTTCCTCCCGACTGCCTGTGTCCAGAGTTTCGAACCAGGAAGCCACCACGAGAGTTACCATCGACAAAGCGTCCCTAGAAAATCCCGCCTACGAAGCAGCCCTTCTCAAGGTAATTTCACAGAGAAAGCGTTGGAGTAGGTACATTACTTTTGGATCTTGTCAAGATTAGACTGTGTACGAGGTGTAGAGGCATATTCCAGTTCCCAGATCCATTTAAGGGAGGTTTTATCAGGGAAGCGTCCCTTAAAAATGCCATTTTGAGAATATTTCAGCCGAATGTAGAACAGAAGCACATCGAACGTTCTTTTACGTCACTAAAACGAACAAGGTTAACCGGAAGCTACGTCACAGAATTTATTGCGTTTACCTGATGCTTCCTTGCTGTTTTGGTGTTTTAAAATTCAATTTTACGCTATTTTCGCACTGGCAGATCATCTTGTTTACTGAACTAAATTTAGAGGTTAATTAGACGTCATTTATGAATGGTGCATTTGCCCTTATAAATTGAGAGTAATTGTCATACGAGTTATTTTTCATACAAAGTTTCATATTAATTTTATGAACCGACCGCCCTGAGATAAGAATTGTTTCATGCTCACCGGAGCTAAGCCCCTATTTATTGCAAATAGGTAAAATACAGAAAAAGTAATACCATTTAATTTGGTAATAAATATTATATGCTTTTAATTTGCCCTCAGATTGACAGGCAAATTCTCAGTTGAAACTAAAACAATTCATAAATTGTAGTATCATTTGCCCTAATTATACATTTTATATTTTTATTAAAAACCCCTATTATAAAGCGAGGGTGCTATGACAATATGAATAGAGACTTCTAGTTTTATTATATTTGACTATAGCTTTTTGCCCTGGTAAATGAACGACGCGACGTTTAGAGCTCTCTCGGTTTTTGCCTTTAACCCACAAAACATTATCTACACGTCCTTTGTAACGTTATACTATTTTCATGATTTCTTGGGCATCTCGCCAAAGCAACAAAAATTCCAAATATTAGCTGCGACCGTTTCAGGAAAAAATAAGCATTAAATACACAAATAGCGAGTACAGTGCAATTTGAATATTTATCGGAAAACAATACTAATAATACATATGCTACATAAAATAGGCAACCCAGTTAACATAGTTGACAACCGCGTTTAACAAATCTGGTGTGATCCACGCATACAACTTCCTTTTACAGTGACCTTATAATTAGCCAAAAATTTTATTTTTAATTTATAAGCATATACAAAAATTTAGTTATATAGTTGAAAAGACAAATTTTCTCTAAAATTTTAAGCCGAATTCAAAAATGTAATAATATACCCGGTGTACTGTTTAAAATAGGAGTTAATAAAGAAAAACAAAAGAAACCCATTTTAGAGGTATTCAACTGAAAAATCACCTATCTCACATCAGTACACATTAACAATGTAATAAAAATGTCAAGTTTTAAAAACATCGTTAGAGCCGCTTTTGCAAAAATTGAAAAAAAACCCTGAAAAATCACAAGAGTAAACACCATACTTCCGGTTATGCGATTTTCCTTCAAAAGCTTGCTGTCACATCTAGATAGTACACAAAACTTCAAAAGTTTCAACGCCATACTTCTTTTCGTTTTTGAGATAGTCTGTTCACAGACATACAGGCTGACTGATAGACAAACCAATGAACAAAAACATTTTTTTTTTTGTTCAGGAGACTCTAGTCTAAAACGTGAAGATCTGTTGAAAACTCAATTTCGAATTTTTGGGATGAATCCCTTACTTCCTTTGTAAATGAAAATAAAAACTTAATCTGACAGTAGCAGTGATGTACAGATTATTACTGAATTAAACTCAAAAGTAAGTAAGTTAGCTCTGAATAGAACTGATTTGTGCCATAAGTTAAATAATTAATACACAATCTGGGAATTCAACTTTACACCACGAACACCAATGCTACGAAATGTCAAATCGGTGCTTGCATGCAACACCAGAACACTAAATTCACTAAATCCACACATTTCACTGGTCACGTGATCCTCAATAATTTATGATGTCTCTGTACTTATTCTAAATAAACCAAGAGCAGCAGACTGAACTAGAACAATAGTACGGCTTGTAAATGCTGCAATTGTTGTGCTCAGCTCTTAAATTGACAAAGTGTAATTATGAGTATGACGGTATAGAACAAGGTTGATTTTTCTAAGAAATAATAAGAGAAGACAAGCTTGGGGCTATATGTGTCGCAGATGTGATTGAATATCAACTGGAAATTCTAAACTGTATAAAAGGAATTGTATTTCTCCTGATTAGTTTATTTCTATAACTATTAAAATCAAATACGTACCTATTTGCTAATGTTGCGAGTAACATGGTTTTTATCTCACTAGTGGGTAATAACCCTTACCACTAGGCGTTGGGTTAAAAAAAATAAAGTCAAAACATATTAAGCTTAAAGCAATCGTTTTCGTAACTTCGTTACGATCAACAACACTTGAAAACATTTCCACATTGAGCATAAGTATTTAATAAAACAAAACTCAGGAACAAAGGATAGAAAACGATTAACGTTAGTACATAAAATGGATGTTTATAGCCCTCTGTTATACAAGATTTAATAAATTGGTTTAAATGAGAAAAACAGCTAGTACAAAAATGTTCTTATGAGAACAGTCTTATGAAGATATCAATTAATCTATCCATTCCTAGCGTTAATGCCACAACGCATCAGTCGGCAACAGCCAATAAAAAACGTTCAGACCGAAACTACCATGTATTTTCGAATACCATTATTGTAGAAATTCATTAACAATTATTTTACAACAACTACGTACATATGTATTTTATTATCAAGCTGACTTAACTCATTATGTCATACTAAACTAACTTGAATATTTAAACAACCAGTTTTATTATAGAAATTTTGAGAACTAAATAGAATTCGTAACTGACAACATAAACATTTTGTTTTTGTAATTAAACATTTTTAAAACTTTCTAACACAAAAATTACGAAAACAAAAGAACTGGAAAATCCTTATACATATATAAACGTGTGTTGTGCCTGCCTGCGTACCTCTCTGCGTGTCACGTTTTCATCGTCGCCGATCGGGCGCAATTCGTCTAAGATTGGTCCTGTCATCACTGGGCCTTCATAATGTAACGATAAACAAGAAAGTTTTTTTGCGTTCTTAGCCGAATAGGTAAAGCGTCTAACTAGGAATCGGATTTCGCCTGGAAGCGCATGTACGAGTCTGCGATATTCTTTTTTCTTTGCGAATTAATGTAATTCGAAATAGTACTAAGCGTTGCCGTTTACTGTTTCAGTATGAAAAGAAGTATTACGATATTTTTGATTAATTTGCACATCATTTTGAACACTCTTAAATTGTGATTCGATCTAACAAAGGTTGCGGAGCGCTAAAGACATTAAAAACATTTTCTTCCGCAAATTTTTCTCGCTACAGTTTTCAAATGCAATAATTATTTTAATTAGAATAGCACCACCTAGGTGGTTGACTCCAAAGCTAGTTACGAGGATAATGAATAAATAGTAAATAATAATAATAATAATTTTACACAGCTTTAATAGCAACTCCGGGGTTGACTCGGAGTCTCCCGGCTTTGGATTTTAACATACAATCTCGAGGTCAACGTAAATGTATCATTCGTTAGTGACAAATAACGGAAGACAGGCAAAACATAATTTTCAATATATGTATCAAGGTAAATGGTTAGAAATCCACAGTATTGGCGAACAAAAAGCTGTACCACCTGCAATATTTTATTCACATTAAGCATGGCGGGCAAAAAGCTTTGAAAACCCATGTAAATGGCAAAAAGTAACAGTATTAGGTTAAAGGAAAAATGCGTGCACAGCTTATGATTATTTTTTACTCCAAGAAAAATTCTACAGAAAGAAAACAGGAAATGTGTTACAGAATTTGCTAAGTTACTATTGTTTTAAAAGATCATTGTGGTGTAATAATTCCAGGACGAAGTTCGCGAATACGCATAACGTTCTGTAGATACTTTCTTTAATTTCAAACAGTATTCTGATAAAATTAGGCAGTAGCGTGATTTGATCGCTATCGCTTTTTACTATAATAAATTCAATGCTGCAATGCTGTGAAAGTTGCATCCTCGACAGGGAAATAATGAACACATTTTATACACAATTCCTTGAAAACCCCAAACCACACAAATATTTAACTCGCCTTTCTCCTTCCGATCGTTAGAAGAGTTTCGCCTCTGGCGTGGTTTACACGTTGAGTTACCGTGCTCTTTTGCTTTTCCTACTGATGAAGCCTCTTACGAAAGTGGGCGAAACGTTGAGTTCTTCGACCTCAATCATGACACGGTCCAATCCCGGAAGTCGTTTGTTACCTAATACCATTGTTACACTTCAAAATACACGCCCGCACTTTGCCGTCACGTCCGGTAATCACTTCTTCGATCACCCCCATTTTCCAAACAAGGCGCCTATTGTCATTTCCGTGAGTCAGCACAACGTCGCCAATTTTCATACTACACTCGCGCACATTCACATTATTAAGAGACATGCGAAGCTGTTGTTCATACTCAGAAGACCATCTCTTCCAAAAGAATCCAACGGTCTCCAACCGATCATTGTTTCTTAATTCGTTACCTTTGATGATTCCAGTTCTGCTAGGTAAAGTTGTAGCGTTAGTACCCAGTACAAAATGGGAAGGTGTCAGTGTCAGTGGTAGCATCTGCTTAGGATCCGTCTCCATATAAGTAAGGGGTCTGGAATTGATTGTGGCGTCAATTTCGGTGATTAGTGATTACTGTTGTCAGCTGTTCTTTATTTAAAAGAAATTTTCCTATCGAACATCGTAATGCATCTTTTGACAGTGTTTACCAATCGCTCCCAGAATCCTTTCCACCATTTTATGCGTTTTTCGATCATCAAATTATTTAATTCTAGACTTGATAGCAATTCTCCAATCACGAAAATCTTTAGCCATTTCGTCCCAAATTAGTCAGTTTAAATTTCAAACGCTCTGCGCGCGCGCACGTACCTATAAATGTATTATTCTCTACTAATGGGTCATCCTTCCAAGGCATCAACCGCGTATCTGTTACCCTGCTTTTTCACACAATGTTTATTAAAATCATTCGTAAAGTCTTTCATTTCGATTGCATTTTCCTTTATCCCCAAAGACCCAAAATCCCACAAACGTTCGATGTGTGCTGTCGGTTGTTCAATGGAATTAGCCGAGATGGGTGTACTGTTTTGTTTATGCCAGCTGTAGTAGCATGCCTTCCCTTTGTATTAATGATACAAATTTGATTATGAGCATCTTAACGAAACGGTGTTGATTGCCAAAAAGGGGCGTGACCCGAGTTCTGCGGCAATCAAACGAGTCCCGTTAAGTGTCATGAGCAAACGTGTATTGGTCAATATTTTATCTTCATCAATAAATTCTGGTTCAATGTATTTCTTTACATAAAAAAGTGCGGTAATATCCATTACCGCACTTAAGTGCCGTAATGAAGCTCTTAACGATACTAAAATTAATTAGTTAATAGTCTGTAACTATACCGATGAAGATAATAGATATTAATGATCAGTGTTGAATCCAGGGGGATGACCGGGGGGGAAATTCCCCTCCGGAAACATTACCACTTCCGATTCATGTTTTTCTTGTCTATCAAAGAATGGGTGGTTTGCGCAGAAATAGGTGAAAATACCACCCAGACGATTTATCCCCCCGCCCCCCCGCCCGGAGTAATCATTTTGAATTCAACACTGTTAATGATACAAGTTTGATTATGAGCATATTAACGAAACGGAGTTGATTGCCAGAACGACATGCTAACCTGAGTTCTGCGGCAATCAAACGAGTCTCGTGAAGTGCCATGAGCAAACATGTATTGTCTAATATTTTATCTTCATCAATAAATTCTGGTTCAATGTATTATTGTGTTTTGTAAAAAAAGAGCGGTAAAAGTATCACCGCACTTAACGATACTCAAATTAATTTGGTAAATAGTCTATAACACCGATGAAGATAAAATATCATTAACGAGAGTTTAAAAAATGGTGTTTTCGATTACTATTTTCTAAAGGAGGCTATTATTTGACACTTTCCATATGGCAAAAGCATGTTGTTATTGCATACTAAATAATAATATAATTGCACGCTTCTGTAACTTTATTGAACACGTCTGTCAAAACTGTGTATTAAATGTGGCGCTTTCAATTTAAAACAATGAAAGCATATCTAATGTAATTTTTAATTTTCAAACTAAAATGACGTTGACATTTTGTAATCTCTTTTAGCACAGATATGTGGTAGTCGAAAAAATTATGTATACAATTTGTATCTAATGCTACTCATTGTATAGATAAATAACTACTTTCGATTACCACTTCCTAAAGGAGGCTATTATTTGACAGTTTCCATATGTCAAAAGCATGCTATTACTACATACTATGCAATAATAGCTATTTATGCAACAAGTGCTAAAAGTTGACGTTTATGCACGAGACATGAAAATTATGAAACGAAGCCGAAAGCTGAGTTTCATAACATGTCTCGTGCATAAACGACTTTTAGCACGCGTTGCATACAATATTTTATCTACGACCTTAATTTTACTGTTATTAATCCATAAATATCGATTTAACAAAAGTTTGCATCTACGACACTTCTAATTTATGTCATAATAAACAGTAAGCCTTGGCGCGCGGGCGAATGCTTGCGAAGCCAGTACTGTCAAAGTCAGTTACGAAAGGTAATTATTAATACTCCACATCTGACTGTATTCATTACACGCTTTAATTATTTCAAAAACACTTTACCTGTAACGCAAGAAGTAACTAGAATAACTTTACAACTTCACTTCCAGTTCGAAATTGTAGTTTTATAACCTCACTTCACTTTATACCACAGATGCGCTTAAAGTAAATAGCTGATTTCTTTAACCACGCTAAACTATAAAACGTCACTTTTAGTGAAACAAGCCAATGCTAAAAGGCCTACTTTTAGTAGTGGTCGTAGATAAAAATTTTATTGCATACCTCTGTCAAAACTGTTTATTAAATTTGGCGAGTTTTCAATTTAAAACAATGAAAACATACATGATTTTTCAATCTGAAATGACGTCGTTTTGTAATCTCTTTTAGCATAAATATGTGGTAGTCGAAAAAAATATGTACAAAATTCGTATCTAAAGCTTCTTTTTTGCACATGTGAGATTTTCTCACGCCTGCAAAAAAGTGGCACTTTAGCTACTCGTTGTATAAATAATTTATTATCAAATACGGCCCTAAAAAAATCAAAATAATTATATCACAACATTAAGGACGCCAAGGTGTTGCAATACTCTACTAATGATGATACCTGTTATCAAAATATTATATACATCCTGTTGCAGAAAATCATCCCGTAATTCATGGTCGTCAATTCATTTAAAAGAAAAGTAGCAAGAATTCGTTTCTGTACATTGGTGTAGTTACAGTTAGCGTACCTACGTACCTAATGTAGGACTTGATAATGTACGACATTTCTACATTCTACAATCGTTAAGAAATGTGGTACTTTTCTGCATAGCAACGGCGATTCGTTTTACGTTTGGCAGTACTGAAGTGTATTGTTGGTAGCACTGTAAGTCTATGTTAAATTCGAGGTTGGCAGGTTAGGTTTTGCGTCAGTTTTGACACAGACTGACGCAAAACCTAACCTGCTAACTTCTAATATGATATAGACTTATAAGTATATATCATATTCGACACTGTAGTGTCGCCAACAGTACACTTCAGTACTGCCAAACACATAACATCAACTGGAGCTGCTTGTTGTATTTTAGTACATAGAAATGAGTTCTGCTCGGTTTGGTTATGTTTTGACATTTAGTGTCACTTTTATGTAAAAATTTAATATTTTAGATTTCTATACGAAATGCGATATAATAGTATACGCAACACGTTAGAAAAGTGGTTTTACAGAACTCGTACGGTCGTTTAAGTACTTATTAACACTCACACTCAAACCAGCCATACTTGATCAGTAAAACATCACCTTTCTAAACTTGTTGCGTAATATACTATTTCACAATCTGTCAGATTGGTACTAATAATGACAACTAATTATTATCTGACAAAAGCATTTCTTAAATCTAGTAAAGACGTGACTTTTCATTCTACAACCCGTTGTGGATCAGTTTTGGATTTCTTAATATATTGCTAAAATGAAGTATGGCTAAGTATATATTTGAAAAGTTCGTTTAATCATATCAAAAATGAAACACCGTATCTTTGCACAAAAAGCGTCGACTCTTTCCCATAGCAGCAAAAATCCTAAATCCTAACCTAAGTCTAGAACAAAATGTCGCGATTTCTTGTAATATTCTCCCTATTATATTTTCATTATTCCGCCCGTAAAATATCCCATCAAATCCGACCACAATATGGAAAAACCACCTGGTGTCGGTGCCATTCCCCTTTTCTTGGAGCCCGAGCAGATAAGAATGCAAGCTGCTGTCGCTGGCAAAGTGAAACGTATTAAACTCGCAAAAATACACGTAGTCGCCGCTCACATTCATAAATAAAGACGAAATCTGAAGGGTGCAATAATCTCGAACTCCGAGGCAAGTGCTCGGAGCTGCTTATGAATTTATAAACGGCGAATCGGGGCAATAATTCAGTTTTTCGCGGACCCATTAATTACCCTCGAAGGCGCATCGTCCCCAAACGGCGCTTCCGTGCAGAACGGAGGCTTGGTGGAGGTTCACATGCCGGCGACAGCTGCAGGGTTGGTCTGCAATTGCCCTGACCATCCCTCCGACGGCCAGTTCGTGCGGCCGCTGCAGTTTTTTATAAAGCGTTTAATTAAGAAAATGGCCAGTAAAATGTGAAATATCATTGCCGGAAATTAAAGTGGATCCAGTGCGGGAATGAACTGGAGAATTTAAATGGCTTCTGGAACGGGGTGTTGCTCTCTACATTAACTGTATTAATTTTTTTATGAATATATGGAATTGTACAGCAATTGTTTCGCGCAATTCGTATTTTTTTACATTTTTTATACTTCTGTATTTCATAATTTTATTAATTCCTTATGAGTGAACTAATATGTTATATTCGTTACAATACTTCAATTCTTTTGAATTCTTATTGATATTCGTATCGGTTGTTATTGCATTTTTAAGATACCTGTTTTTTTTTACTTTCGACACAAAAAAATGCGATTTCTAAGCACTAAGTGAGCGAAACTCAAGTTCGACAGTACATCCATATCGTATTCAATAATCAGTTAAGTTTGAAGTATCTCAATTTTTTCAATACAGATAGATAAAATAGAAAGAACCTGCGAATATTGTTTTTTGGAATAATGGGTCTGATTCCGATAGAGCCAACATAAACTTTTTTTTACAGATTTACAAAACTACCTTAAACGCGTTCTTTAAGGCCATATGAATGAGCCATCATACCATTTTTTCTGAAAGCTATATTAAAATGTTATTGTATATTCAATTTAAACCTACTCAACCTCGCGTGTACGTTAGAGAATTTATTGCAAACCACGTTGTATGTGATTTTGTGACTGCTCCACAGGTTAAAAATGTCTGGATAATAAACGCAATCACTTTTAATTTAACACACAACACAATCAAATCGTAAAACCGGACTCTAATCTGCGATAAAGGCGATAAAGGGCGGACTAAGTTTTACTCTTATGTGAAGTTTTTACATTCCACAGGCATGTTTGCAGCTAACCTAAATTCATACTTTTGTCCAAAACACATTGTGGTCAAATTTTCAAGCGAAGCGAGTTTGAAATTTCAAACGCAATGAGTAGGAGAGCGCGCGATATAATTACGGCATAACGTGTTCGAGTGAAACAAATAGTT
The DNA here is from genome assembly GCA_940337035.1 of Agriotes lineatus. Classification (NCBI taxonomy): domain Eukaryota; kingdom Metazoa; phylum Arthropoda; class Insecta; order Coleoptera; family Elateridae; genus Agriotes; species Agriotes lineatus. The sequence goes on along the minus strand of CALNHX010008320.1, from coordinate 36,747 downwards.
TTCGCCTCTCTGGCGAGGGTAAATAAAACCCACAGTCCTCTAGTTCGCCGCTCCTCAGCGGTAACCCCTCCACATTTACTTATTCCTGACGTCAAAACACGTTTCGCGTAACTTGACAAATTTCGAATACTGCTTGATTTCCTTTTGCTTAGGGTAGTAATCTACTAATTAAATCGGATTTTTTAGTTTTAACATGAAATGTATACAATTTGGGTTTGACTAAACATGCTTTCCTTTAAAACTACGTAGTAACTATTGCAAGTACCCTATTGTGGCAGACCATTGACTATTTTTTTTTTCAAACGAAATAAGTTATGATATAAACACCTAGAGGGAACCAGCTTGTCTAGTTCAAGTAAAATTCAACCTGAGATTTCTCTACAGTACTAAACGATTTCTTGAAAATATATATGTAGTCCGAACAAAATACAACATAATCTCACAGAATGTGTAGCAAGTTGAAAAGATTCCATAGAAGTCGTTATTCCTACAAATATTCAATAGTGCAATTGACATGGGCGTAGCCAATGGGGGAGAGGGGTAGGGTAAGCACTTGCCCGCCCCTAAAAAAATTTAAAAGCAACAGACAGTTGACTTGTAATCGTTATTACCATTCGTATTCTACAAAATTTGAAAAACTATATTTGAATGTGAATGAAGTTCTATTTAGACAAAATAAAGTTCTACATGCCATGGCACATGAAAACTTAAAAAAAAATAGATTACTATAGATTACTATAATTTAGTAATTTTAGTAATTAAGCAGAATTATGACACCATCAATGGGAGTAAGAAAAACTGAGACAATTGGAACTAGCAGAAGTAGTGAAAAACTGAGACTTTCTATACTGATTGAAACATGCTTCGCATATTTCCTTGGCTCAACCATGTATGATAAGCACTACTGAAAGGTCTTTTAGTACATTGTGGAGAGTGAAAAACTCATTGCGGTCATCAATGTCAGAAGACTGTTTCAATATACTATGTATGCTCAGTGTATACTGAACAAAATTATGCTAGGAAAAGAAAAGGAACTAGAAGATGAAGTCTTAAAAAGATTTGCAGTAAATTCACAAAAACTGATGTTAATTTCACTTGTAATTGTTTAAAATTAGTAAGAAACAAAATAATAACAATAGTTAATTTTGAATCTACATTTTCGCCCCTCTCTAATTGAAAACCTGGCTATGCCCTTGGCCACTGACTATGTTTTTTTCCTCACTGAGAGTTTTAAGGAAAAATGAACGCTTCTTGTGTATTTTGTGTATAACATTTTAACTCATTAACATATTATAATACATTAAACATTGATAGGAAAATAAAATCTGTAACTCTTTCTGATAGCAGTAAATCTATGGAGATATTCTTCAATTCTTAACTCAGCCTACATATGAAAAAACATTGTCCCAAATTTATTTGAACACGACTGTACTTGTTCTCATGCAATATAAGTGTTATGAGTCACGAGTCACCATGCATCTACTCCGTGACACAAAAAAAATATAGGGTAGATCTGCTCAAAAGTGTCATGAAATTTATTACATTTAATAATAATCTTCTTACATTCCAGCTATCTACAATCAATTTACCAATGAACTGAAACAATACACTATTTTTTATATTATTTCATTGAAACGTTGTGACATTTTTATTATTTCAGAATATCTGCGTGTTTATAATTTTTGTTGCTGAATTTTTGCTATTTTCAAGTCGAGTTTTACACAGAGCAATTTAACTAAGAATTGTAGAAAATCATACCTATCTGTTCTGTAACATATTCCGCTTAACAATTGAAAAACAAATGAAAATTGACACCATAACCTCTATTCAACTTGACAAAGCAACAACTTGAGAATAAACTGAATTAAATTTAGTTCTGTAAGACTTGGTTTGTGAAAAAAATTAAATAATGTGTCATACGATTCCTAAGTAAATCCATACAATTGTCATAACAAGTTTATCCCTCTCACCGTCGTGTTTGAATCAGCTTTCAATATTTTACTAATTCAAAAAAATAAATCACACAGTTCTATTTCAACAGAATCAGGCTTTCTTTAACTGTGGAGTCGAATCCAAGCATATATTCAGTCAATCAAAAATAAAATATATGACTAATCATGTAATTTCTAAATTATTACCTGTTGAAAATATCTATCTTGGAAAGCTTGCCAGTAATAATTTGCTCTTTAATTGGACGTATTATATATGCATATTGCTTTATATGTATAGCGTATTCAAGAGTTAATCAGATTAATTAGTTTGTATCCCTCCTGAGATCTGGTTGGCCACGTACGTTGCATGTATGCTGACAGGCTAATGCATGTATTTTTAGAAATATAAAATAAATTAAATATTAATAGTAAACAATACTGAACTACATATATACACGGATGTCGAATTGCTTACTACATTTTTAGTATTGAAAAATGCAGACAACCAACCAATCATGAGCCATAAAGAAATTGAATTTTGACCAATAGCAATCGTTTTATACTGAATAAACACCAATTTGATATTTATTAAGCTCATGTTTGATATTAATAAATTAATTTGACAGTGTCAGCAGTCAAGATGATTGGTTATATGCATTATTCCTCAGAACACCATTCGAACTATTGATTTGGTCGATTAAATTTCTAAAGTAGCCCTCAACCACGTTGCCTCTGAAAATAACAAGACCTTTTGATATTTTCATAGGCAACCTTTTAATTTAATCCACTAAATGAATAGTTCTTATGGTATTATTAGTATATGCGAGTTTTCAAAAATTAAAAAAATGCCAAAAAGAAGAGCATTGTCCAAAGTTATATTAGACCATGTATTAAAAAAGAAATTACATAAGGGTTGGCCATGGAAAATATAATGCAATCATACATTTTTTGTGTTCTATTTTAAAAACCATTACAATTGTAGCTTAATTGAATTTTCAATATAAACTTGCGACAACAACAATAATGGCAGTTAATAAATTCTATTGACATTACTTTTATTTTCAATGGCCAACTATTATGTATTTTCTTTTTGAATACATGATGTCGCAAGAATTATTACTGCTAGAAGAGGCTAAAATTTGTATTCACACCAATCCTAATATTTTGATACCGTTTATATCAATTCGGCCTTGTCCTTGTGCTTTGTGTTACGCCTTGCACGAGACACTTCAGGTCAGGCTACGACACAGGGCAGACGTGTGCAGCGCAGGGAACGCTATTTACTTTACAGAGTAGTTCAGCTGTCAACTTTAAGTTAATGCGTTAATCTCACAAGCCCTTCGAATCTTTCATTCCAGCAATATGATGTATACGAAATATCAAGCTAATACTATAATGAACTACTATACTGGTCTATGAAAATTTTTATTTTTGCGATTCGCAAATAAAGTTCACTTGGAATTTGGGTGAAACTTTCGATTTAACTGAAGTTAGCTTTTGCTTTGCATCTCATATAATTTTTACACAACAACAAAGCCGCCGAGCAACACAAAATAATTTATTATCGTTACGCTTTCTGTGTTTACTATGTTTAGTTCATCAAAATGAGATTTTTTTATACAAATTTTTGTGAATAACAAAAAAAAATCGGAATAGCTAGTGCTAAGGGAATAGAAATGTATCTGTGTACTACAATTGAATTCTGAATAATAGATATCTTGATGTAGCAAATATTTTTGTTACCATGAAAACAACCCACTCAATATTTTTGTTACCATGAAAACAACCCAGTTTTCAGGTATTTAATATTTTTCGGGGTATGTAATAATTTCCCGGCTAGTTTCAGTAATCATCTAGTTCCCAGCTGTTGACATGTCATGAAATTGACACATTACAATGTGATTGCGAATAAATATTATATTTTAACATAGCTGTAGATGTCATGTTTACAGTAAATTACTAAACATAACTCCTATATCTTTCAATATAAAATTTTCTAATTCCTACGAATTTTGCATGTTTCAAACGTCCATATTGAACGTAGTATATTTATAACTGTTTTACTCAGAAGTTTTGTTTCTATGCTTTTCCCAAGGAATGTTATATGAGAAGATTTCCATGTCGTATATGTTTAAATCTGCATAGCGAAATTATTTTTTGCTTTATCTCTGGATTATTCAGCTGCTGGCGATGATATCGGGAATACATATAGCGATACAACTGTTCAAGATGCATCTCCAAAATGTTCCCAACAGAAATTTATGGCTGTAGTTATTCATTCGAAAATGTTACGTATGAGTCAGTCGTGACCAGCTCATCACATTGCGAATCGGAGATGTAATCAAGAATAGCTTTTTTAGTGGGCACGATTTAATAACGTAAGGTAACATGGATACGGCTTGTGATTTATCACATTTCGGATCATCAACCCAGCCTTAGTGGTAACTACTTAGAACTAATGCAATGGAGCACCACACAATGATAAAGTTAACAATTGCAAAAGAGCATTTAGAAACCAGCAACTTTTAATTAAAGTGCTGCTAAGCTTGTTGCTTAAAATGACACTTCTACCAAAATGTAAAATGTACAAAGCACAAATAAATTTATATGGGAGAGGAAGTGAGGAAACCTTGCCTTAATAAAGACCTCGTTGCAAAACCACTGCAATTAAACTCACCAGTCTTTTGGAATGTAGCGGTGAACATGTAGCATTCCCATGAAACTTACCTGAAACATATTAAAAAATTAGAACTAGAAAAAGTACATAAATGCATGAAAATATATTGAAAAAGTGCAAAGAAAACTAGTGATGACGACGTACAGAAAAATAATATCATTTAGTAACATGCTAAAAACTGTTTAGTGGAAACATTAATCAATGTACAAATCCCAATCAATTAATCTCCTAGTTCCGACAGTTCGAGCAGTGTGAAGAAGTACTAATAATATTCTCATTAATTCGTCAACCAAATGTTTCCCATTTCCGTTTCACAAATTTAGCGTATCAAAACCGGCCGCACTGGGACTCATTGTTATCACGGATCGCACATTCTTATTGTGTTTAAAATTGCTTCTGTTGAATTTAGCCCCAAGGTTTTCAGCGCCGAGATGCATTTTCACACCGAAACAATACAAATATGAGTCCGTTTCCACTGACTATTCTATCTAATGGCGCCCATTAATTTTAATTAAAACCACGATAAACACGGTCTTGCAATTACTTAGTGGAACTGTAATTTTGTATCTCACTACTAATTCTGTAACGTAATAAAAATATATTTCTACAATGAGATGGGTTTCGAAGTGTGATACCACTCTAAATTATCTAGAGACCTTTGCATCTGTCTGTAGAAAAAGACATTTCACAGAATTTTTATTTTCACTAAATTTGGAATAATAATCAATTATGCACATTCATAACACATTTGTTAAAAAAATTTGCAGAACATATTAATAGAGTATCCTACCATTATTTATATTTTTATCTATTCAGTTAAATGTAAAATTTCATATCGTGTTCGAAAGGCATCAGTGATTCGAACAGAATAAACGAGATCAACAATTATTAAACGCAAAAAATGAATATGAATTTATATATGGTCATTATAGGTAGTGTTTGAGGAAAGAAAAATTAGGGACACTTAAGTGTCAAGAAAATATACATATTGTTTATTAGATGCTTCAAGCAAAACGTCATATAAGTAGACTACGTTTTTTTTCTAATTTACATTACTATACTAACACGTTGAACAAGTTGAAGTTGTTAAATGATTTTCTTCTTGTATCTAAATTGGTGTTTCGGCTCATTTATTGCCTTCCAGCATCTCTCCTTCCAGAAGGGCGATTTCAAAATTTATTCGCATGAACTTACTAAAACAAACCTCCTTCACTAAGTAGTTGGAAACGAATTGTAGTTTTTTAAAAATACGTTCAACAGCCATAAAGCAGCAGCTGTCTCGGCCGAAGAAAAAAACATGAAGGAAATAATGATTTTAGCATCATCAATGAAAACTCAATCATCTCTATCAAAACGTGAAAAACGTATATATAAGTGACAGAACTGAGACTTGAGACTTAAAACTAATTATTATGAATTGGTTTATGTTTGGTGCAGAAACGATGATAACCTTTTTAAACCATTGTGACGTAAAGTTTAATTTTTTTTATATTTGCGTCGTAAGTTTTGTCCATAAAAATTAAATATTTCGGAAAAAAATGCTTTGAAGTAGTTTTAATTAGTAAATATAACTTGAAAGTATAGCTTGATTTGACGATAGTAGGCCGGGAACTACAAATATGTAACTTCAAAGTTATATTTACTGCAAAATACCGAATTGGACTGTCGCATCACATTCCAACCGTTCCAAACGAGTTGAGACCACCAGAAACTGCCTGTTCAAGATTCTCGTTAGCACTTCCATGTTTCCATGTGAAACTTTAACCTCTACATCACATTTTTTAGATGACCGTTGTTGCACACAGTGTTTTATGTATTTATTTTTAATGAAATATGAAAAAAGCTTCAATTTTCTATAAACGGTCGTAGAATTTGGTAAATTGTTTCTTTTATTATGACTAAGCTTGCCCGTGTAAACAGACGTCATTATTTTTAAGAGCCGCACTGTCGACTACTTATCTATATTACTTCGGACTATCAATATTGGACACTAGATGGTGAAGTTTACTTCATGCTGAATTTAGGAGGCAACGCGCACTTTATAGCAACCGTGCACGGAGGCAACGGAAACGTTATTACCACTAATAACAACTACATATTTATAAATTCCATAACTTTAAAAAAGATAGTGGAGGTCTCCAGAACGTCGCGGCAACTATTAAAACTAATTTCAAGTAGTTGCAACGTTGAAGTCGCATTTCAGTAGCATGAATTAGTCGCTGCTACCATCTGCCCATCTTTAAGTTTTCAAAACTTTAAAGTCGTTCCAAGCGTAACTCTATTGGGAAAGCTGTACGAGTCAACTGCAGCAACATAGTAACAATAGTGGTAACCACTACGGGGTAGGAACTTTTCAATTTGCTAAATGAAGTTAAATATCAAATTCATAGTTTTAGTGGCGGTTCCGTAATAGTTACTCATTCGAAGTTCAAGTCTCCGGTACGGGTTGCTAGTTGCGCATTGCTCTGTAACATATTTGATGGCTATTTTGATAGCGGCGCCATTACTAGGCACTATTATTATTGTAGGCACCGTGTTTACCACAAACCACAAATTACAGCAGAGCAGCGTTAGAGTATCAGACAATGCACATTAAGGTCAAATGTATTGTTTTAATATACATTTTTTAGAAGCGGACTAGCCAATATCTGAATATAAATTTACTTAGTAACTTAGTAGCAAATAGAAAAAATGCGAATATAAATTAAATATATTGTAAAAATAACTTACACACAATAAATTTCTTCTAAATTTGTAAACGATGTAATTACAAGCGGTTCTGTTAACATAATCTTTTATGCTTTCTGAAATAATTTCAGCACTTTTGGGTTATTTAAAAAAACATACAATAAATAGAAAATAGACGTAACAACGGAAAAGTATAGTGAAGACTGAAAACCCTTTGTTTCGAAAATGATGAACATTTAAATTTGTTTTGAATATTTGTGTCGTTTGCATTTCATAAACTGTCTAAAACGTATGAATACTTAGTAATATTAACTTTTTAATTTAATTTTATGTTAGAGTGAAAACCATTTTGAAATAAATTCTTTAGATCGAGTTTGTAAGTGACAAAAGTTCGAGTATTAAAACTGAGACTTCGAGAAGTAAAAGTATTTGTAAGATTCTAAATTGTTGCAAGAAATATGTAGTGATGAAACTGTAGGTCGTGGTACTCGTTTGTTTTGGGCCGTACGATTAAATAATGAAAGAAAATCCATTTTACCTAACGAAAGGAAGGTTTAAAAGTGTACGATTCGAAAATACGCAGACATTTTTAAAAAAATTGCTATTAGAGACATTGAAATATGGGATTTCGGGTCACAATTGAAGATAACGTCAACAGAATGGCGATATTTTGGATTCCCTTATTCCAATGACTGCTGACGTCGAAAGTAAAGATGATCATGGCATACGACTCAAGGGTTAGTAGCTACTTCACGATTTCAATAATACAATAAGTGTTACTTCTAAAAGTATGGGGATCCTGATTTAGCACCACAATGCAACGCTACATATTTCTGATACTGTGAGAAACCCTCTACAGCGCCTTGATATGAATCCCATTCAGACTTCCATCTATTCTCAAAACTAAAAGAGCCGATGAGAGGTGGATGTTTTACATGAACAGAGGACGTTTTTTAGGCAAGATCCGCGTCATTTAGCAACTTAATTGCTCTAGCTCTAGACTATTAGCCAACATTCGGGACTTGTCTAGGCGGTGGAAGATAATTTATTGTTTCCAATGATAGGGAAGGTGAAGGTTTGTAATAGGTAATTATAATTTACTTGCCTTGTGAGTGTGTATCAATTCAGAAATTACCTTTGTACAGTCGTTCCTATTTAGCTCTCACCCTGCACTGAATAGAAATTTGCGAGGATTTAAGTTTTATTGATTATACGATTGCTGGCCAGGTATTCCTATCGCAAACTATTTTATCAGTACCATAACAATAACGAAATACCAAGCTGCCTACGAGTTGACAGCGATAAATTAATGAGTTATAGCTAAGTGATAAGCCTCGTTAGAAACGTATGCAAAATAAATGTTTGCTAATGCAGCACCAGCACTAGCTAGCAAAACCGTGTGCTAATGGGGGAGCTGAAATTCCCGAGGTGCAGGAAGTGCAACCGCCTCTGTCGCCGCCAACAGGAAACAAACATATACATTTACGTATTTGTGTTAATGTCATGAGCCAGTGAAAGTGCCGATTATCACGGAGGCACGCGCCAAAATAACAAACCCGAAACTGACCTTTTGGCGCAATGCAAAAGAGATCAAACCGCACGTAGCGTGGAAACGTGCCGGTTTGTTTTGTCATGTTCTGCAGCTAGCTGGAGGAGCAGAAAGGCCAAAAAAAGGCCGCACGAAAGCTCCTCCTGGAGGCATCAGTGAGTCATCGCCGGAGAAGGCGATATAAATTGCCGCAACCTCTTATGTAAGTTAATTGCATTACAGAGCCGCGTACAACAATACGCCCACGACGAAAAAAGTATATCGCAACATCGATCACGGCGTTCTAAGTCTTCCTGCTTACTGTAAAATGAGTTGAGCAGGAAGTGGCTTGGGCACAGTCGAGCAGTTCCGGATGCGAATTGCATCATCGCCTTGCACTTGGTGACTCAGAACAAAGTAAATGTAATATTTCCCGCTATCGCGGAGTTATCTTAAAATAAAAGTAAATTGCGCTTGGCGCTGTGAAAAATGGGTTTTTAATGCGAAAGCCCTGCAGGAGAATGGAGGTCACCTATCCACGATTCAATGCGGCGATTACGACTCATTTGCATTGTGATTTTGGTTCAAGAGCATGGAAGAGTTCCTTTGCTATTTATTATGCTGCAGGTTTCTATTTCTTAATGTGCAGCCAGTTACGGCTGAACTTTGACACATTTTGCATGAACTTTTCAACTTATATTTCACTAGGCACATCATAACGAACCACTACGTCGTTGCTCGTTGGTCCTATGTAAGTATGTATTATCTGTAACTTCATTTACCTTGCGGTGTAGAACCTCGTGCTTCGTACGCTAGCATCTGACGGTACAATGCTCAACTTGCCCCGGATTCGGGTTACATAGTTGGAGCGCGCCTTTTGCGTTTGCGCAGCAACCATGATGTGCGGTGTTGTGTTCGTGATGTGTTGACCTTGTTACTCTATGGCAGTTAACTTGGTGCCCAACTGTATATGGTCTCACCGAGCCCGATTCTAATCGCCAAGGCTGCGGAAAAATTCCGGCCTCCGTGGGATTCGAACCGAGGATTTGCTTAATGCAAGCCTAGCGCGTACCCAACTGCGCTGCGCGGCTTCATCCGTTGGTTCTATGTATGTAATTATTATTGAATAACGGTTATGACATGACTGAATACTTACAACTAATCATTTTTAAATATAGCAGAGAATTCAGATAGATACAGTCTCCACTCTGTCTATAGAGGTTATCTAGATTAGGGGGTGGTTTCTAGAATTACATATTTAAAATACATTTTCTATTGGTTTATATAAATTGCTATTTCCCTCATATCGAATAGACCAATCATTTGATACCAATTTTCGACCAATCACGTTAAGAATACAGCGGTAAAAACAAGAAAGAGTCCTTTGGGATTAATTAAGTGAGAATATAATTCGTTGAATTTTAAGCCAAATATTATTTGGTACGAGCTAACTTGGTTTCGTTTCAATTGATTCTTCTAGGTTAGGTCGTATGTTTTAAGCATAAAAACAACAAAAAGTGTGTTTGGGACAAACATTGACCATTAGTATTGATAGGCACGTAATAAAATAGTATTACGCCCTCTCTGGTATATTTTAAATCATTATATTTTCTTCGTAAATGTAATTCGTAGTACGCCTAATCTATATTTTCTGTATCATTTCATCATAATCACAATGCAAGAAAACACTGATAAGGTGATTAGCTCCAACTTTATGTGCCCTATATTTGTTATGTTATAATTATACCGATGGGACCGCAATTATATATAACAGCAATGAGATAACATGAATAAGAAGATAACGCATATTGCTTGAGTAGGAAAGAGATAAACGTAGTAGCAAATATACGAGTAGGCTTGACGCTTACTTTAATTATGACATATGTCAACTAATTGTGCCTACTAAAATAATTTTGTTGTATGGGCATCTCTTTCTTACTCAAGCATTTTATTTTGTTGTTCATGTTATCTCATTGCTGTTATATATAATTGTGGCCCCATCAGTATTTTAATCAATTTAATTTCCCTATTTTTTTATCTTTTTATAATAAAAATTATTTTCTGCTTGCCCCAGCAGATACACCTGACTGAAAATCAGATCGGATTCTTTTTATCTAGATTGCTTATATTCTGAAATTTGATGTTCCTATTTTAATTATGACAACTCAAAAACTTCTGTCAAATGATACTTCAAACTAGTTTTGAAAATTCAACTACAAATACTTCATCGTTACATTTGTCATACGACAATTTCGAATAGTAAGTACTTCCGTAATTAAAATTAATTCACTTTAATCTATATTGTCTTTCAGTTCTTATTTTTAATACCTGGATTCTGTTACCTTTTATTGAACTTAACACTCTCCTCTGTTAAAACCTATTCGTCCAACTCTGCAACTAACCACGCCACACAACTGCTCCACTCAAAGCCACGGTGAAGGTCTCAACCGACAACCAACTGCCAAAATGTCCAGAATCAGGATCCAAATCAACACAGGAACCTAGTTTGGGACAGGAATCAGCATCTACAGCTTCACCACAGTACAGATCCAAATAGACCTCAGTCGTAGTTGCGTTACTTTAATGTTCAACCCAAATCACTCATATGCTATAACCCAGCAGCAAGAATCTTGACCAGAGACATGCCACCAGATATCACTTGACAAGCCCCATAAATATGCTCACTCTGCTAATGATGTCTATGTAATCTTCTTCCCTTGTAAATAGTTCCTTGTTATCCAATTCAATCGATGCAAATGTAATCTTACAATAAACTCAATTCAGCATTTGCTTTTGTATATTATAACCGTATTAGTTTGGTATTCTCACCACATTCTTCATCTTCATTCATATAGTCTGCATTTCTTCTATCCTTTTAACATTTTACTTTTTATTTTTTTACACCACGCCAATTTTATTTCAAATTTTAACCTTTTTATACACTAAAAAGGGTTTATTTCTTAATTTCAACGCCCCTGGAATTACTGGATCGACTGTAGTACGTCCAAAAGATACCTCATAAAGTTATAAACACTGTATTACTGTATAAATTTCATTAAAATAGCCCACAACGTTTTTTTTAAAAAGCGGACTAAAACTTTTACACCCTGCATTTCCAAACGAAGCGTTTCTGGGCCCATCTTTCTTAGGACATTTTTATTTGTATTGATATCCGACATTTTTTTAACACCCTGTATAATGGTGTTACGTTGACTTGAAATACAGTTGACACGGTAAAATTTGATTTGTTCGCAGAACTAAACTAAACGTCCATGACCGTTTATGTGCAATCGTGACATAGTATATTTTGGTCATCGGACTAGATGAAAAAATGATAACTTACAGTAGCTTGTAGTTCAGAGGAAGGCAGAAGGAGTGAGTCCTCGGGGGCGCTCTCCAAAGCGCTAGTTTGACCAAGTAAAAGACTTCACCAAAATTTCTCTCCAAGAAAAGATACGAGTTGACACCAATAGAGAAAGTTGGCGTCTTAGATATTAGCCAGCAGCTGAATTAATTATTAACAACGTTTCAACTTCAGAGGATCTGCCAGCAGCTGAACTAACTACTTTATCACCATATAACAACTTGTACACATACAGAAAAAGAATGCAGAATCGTTAGAAGCTTACAAATTACAAAGAGATAAAGCAAAGCATGTGGTAATGGAAGCGAAAAGAAGATCCTGGGAAGATTTTGGAAAGGTAATGGAACAAAACAGCAAAGCTAATCAGAAGCTGTTTTATAAAATATTAAAAAAGGAGAAACACTTACCGATGAAGACAAAATAATAGTAAGATGGGGGGAATACTTCCAAGAACTATTAAACAGCGAACAGAACCAGCTCTTCAATGAACCAAATGAAGAAGACGATGAACATAGGATGCAACTAAACAGCAGAGACGAAAGCAGGATGGAGGAAATCTCAATCGAAGAAACCATTGAAGCTATCCAGAAGTTGAAACCTGGGAAAGCCGCTGGATGTGATGATATTGCCCCAGAAATGTTAAAGTATCTAGGGGAAGAAGGGGTTCAGCTAATACACCAAATATTTAACATGGCATGGAGAACTAAGAAAATACCTAACGATTGGAATACAGGAATTATTTTACCAATCCATAAAAAAGGAGATAGGAAAGTTTGTTCCAACTATCGGGGAATATCGCTGTTGTGTATAGCAGCTAAAGTGTACGAAAGCATACTAGAAAAAAAGCTGCGAAAAATTGTGGAGCCGAAACTGAAGGATGTCCAGAGCGGATTTCGAGCAGGACATAGTGTGCAAGACCACTTATTCACATTGCAACAGCTTACTGAAAAGACATTAGTAAAGAACAAAAAACTGTACATGTGCTTTATAGACTTGAAGAAAGCCTTTGATACAGTAAAAAGGGAACTAATCTGGAACAGCCTAAGGAACAAAGGAGTCAATAGGGAACTAATTGAAAGCATACAGAGCCTATATAAGAATACAATGAATCAAGTGAGAACCCAAAACATGGAATCTGGAAGGTTCGCTACCACAGAAGGTGTCAGACAAAGGGGCGTCCTAAGCCCTCTACTATTCATATGCGTGATGGACGATATAATTAGTGAGTGCAATAAAGATATGAAAAAATACTACGTGGGATATAGAAACCTACAAGCCATAAATATAGAAACTTGTGCATTTGCGGACGATGTAGTGCTTTGTGCGGACTCAAAAACCAAACTGTGCCATAACATAACTGTGTGGAAGAGTTCAACCTTGAACTAAATTGGGACAAAACAAAGGTTATGGTAGTGACCAACAGTGAGGAAAAACTAGTCATTATGATGGACGGTAATCAAATTGAACAAGTGCGCGACTTTAAATACTTAGGAAGCACGATTAGTGAAAACGGAACCGGAGAAGAAGAGCTAAACAAGAGGATTGCATCAGCAAATAAGTTATTCAGAGCACTAAACAAGAAGCTACTAAGTCTAAAAGAAGTTTCCGTCAAAACTAAAGTTACGGTGTATAAAACTATATACCTACCCACACTGCTATATGGAGGGGAAAACTGGGTACTAAACAAGAGACAAACCTCAAGAGTCCAAGCAGCAGAAATGAGATTCCTAAGGAAAATACTAAATGTAAAACTAAGAGATAAAATACGAAATGAAGTTATAAGGGAACAGCTAGGAGTGGTATCTGCGAAACGAATAATACAACAAAAGAAGTTAAGATGGTTTGGACATTTAGTACGAATGGACGGGGACAAACAAGTGAAGAAAATCTGGGAATGCAAAGGAGAAGGAACAAATAGACGAGGAAGACCAAGAACCACGTGGAATAGCAATGTTCACAAGACGCTAGAGGAATGGGGAACAACATGGAATGAAGCAAAAAATACAGCAATGGACAGGAAGAAGTGGCGGGACCTAGTGAGAAACCCTAACTAAAAATTGGACATAAACCTCGACACCTTCGGGTAAAAGAGGCTTGGATTATGTATGTATGTATGTATGTATAACAACTTGAACCAGTTTATGACTCTATTTTAACACCTGCATCGACAACTAGAACACCTGTATTGTTAGTTGCATCAGAAGGGGAAGCAGTTGACAGAGAAGAAAAAGCGTTTTTTGTTGTTTATGGAATGGAATCTACTGGAGCAAATTCATACGACATTTATAAAAACCCAGTACACGCAGAAATACGGTAGGACAAGGATATGGGTCGAGAATTCTATACTATTTATGCCAAAAAGAAGGGAATATAAAAGAACAAAGGGAACATGCTGCATAAAACCTAAAAAGATCTGCTGAAAAAATTAAAGATACTTCTTCGAAGAGATTTAAAGACATGTTATTGGGTTCTACCGTTTTGATTGATGTACTTAAGGGAGATAGAGGTCCGTTAAATGCAAACAACATTACGGGGATCATAAATTAAATATGAAGAACAATTTATTTTAAATTGATACTTCAGTTGGTATTTGGCATTTCACTAAATCAGTTTAGGGATTTGATCAAATCACTTAATTTGTTTAGGGAAATGACCATACCGAGTTGGCATTTTAACATCTCCCGTGAATTGATCAATTCGCTTAGGATTTGATCAAATCTTTGTTTTTACCATAACCCTGCGACAGATACACTCGCAGGCAAGTACTCTCTTTTATACAACCGCTGCACGTGAACGTTATGGAGTGGTATACGAAAACTTCCAAACCACCCTAACCTTCACGATTGGTTCGACAATTGGCGAATAACAGCAAATTAAACAAAAGCATTGCAAATAAATTACAACAAATTATCTGTTGAAAATTTGCTGCAAATGGCATCCATTTGCTATTGAAAAAGAGGAGTTAATTTACAAGGATTAGTTATAGATAGCAATCTAACATGGTTAAGAAAACATAAATCAACAATAAGTGTAATAAGCGAATCGGCTTACAAGTCGAACATTCAAAGTCAGGGAAGAAGCTCCTTTGTTTATAAATGCAATAAAACCACGCTAGACATATCAGGGTGCCCCAAAATTCATGGCAGAAACAAAATATTTAGCATGCCACAACGCAATATAACCCATATTTGTGGTTTTTATTTTTTTAATAAATGTATATTTATTTACCAGCCTCGTGACGACGCCTATGAGTTTCTTGTTCGCCTCATTAAATTATTGACAAAATTAGTCACCGGTTTATACTCCTTATGCCGCATTTTCTACCCATTCTTGCAAATTCTGAATTCAGGTTACAGGGTTAGCGTAAACAAGTTATCACTAATTATTTTATTAAACACGAGACTGATTGATAAATCGATTTTTAAAATAATGCATCTAATCACTACACGTGCTACATTTCTTTTTTTGTGGGAAAAACTTGAATAAAGCATTACTCGAAAACGTACCTGCCGATTTTTGAAATGCTTTGGGAATATAATGATCTAAGTATAACTGAGTACATACACTGTCGTAATGTAAAGATTGCAGTTGGCAGTGCTACGAATGACACGACGCTCTATGAAATCTTAGCAACAAAATTCTTGGTGGTGTCGACATATTTTTAATCAATATTAAAATTTATAGAATAAGGACTATTTACTTCACCTTGTAGTGGGAGCACGATTAAAGAGACAACGGCCTACATTCGAATATTATACCAATACCTTGCATTATTAGTTCCTGTGCCAATAATTGTTTATTTATGTGGAAAGTGTTTGTTCCATTCCTCAGAACAAATGAAATCAACTCCTTTTGTTAGTAACATTTTGAAAATTTCCATATTAAATAATATCAAATTTTTAATCAACACTGATGTCCAAGAATAAACCAAGTTAATTCTATATTTAAATGTAGATGCTATGCGATGATCGTAATCTAAAAGATAATAATGTTTATGTGAATTTGTTATGTGGTTCCGTGTAATCTTAGAAAAGCATCTTAAGGAAATGAAAATGTTCTTCTCTGACAACCACCGTATCTTTAGATTTACGTACCAGAATTTGATATGGGATATAACCTTCCACTTCTCTGCTACTCGCCATAATGACGGATACCTAAGTTTCAACTTACTTCTTAGCAATTCTTAATGATTACCTATTATAAAGATTGTGCAAGTTAAATTTAAGACAGCAAAAAAACTCAAATAAAAAAACTTCTCTGAAACTCCCAACTAGTGGATGGTTTTACTTCAACTCCAATATAGTCGACTGGTGCTTAGGCGCATGCGCGTGATAATGCGATTCTCAGTTTGTCGGTGTTCTACAGATATTTCAAATATTCTACAATAATCCTTTACTTGTCTAGAATAAAAATTGGCAATTCAATTCAGTGTAGCCTACAGTTACATCAATGTAAATTAGTACACCTTTCTTTCCACGAGTGTAAATGTATTCCAATATCTCTGTTTCAAATGTGTTTTGTTATTTGCCGGTTTTTTTAAACCTGCCTCCCCGCGAATCGTGACAGGAATAAATCAAGGATATTGCTTTTATAAAATTAATAGTTATTTATCCAACACCTCCTAGTTATAAGGCTATTAATAGATCTATTTCAGACCTCTAAAGTGGCCCGTTATCCACTAGCAAGATAAAAACTATAACCCACTACCCACTAGTGATATAAAAACCATGTTACTCACTACTGTATTGTTGGTCACCCTATGTATGCACTGTCAAGCTATGTCAAATTCGAAATTTGAAGGTTAAGTTTTGCGTCAGTCAGTGTCAAATAACAAACAAAACCTAACCTGCCAACCTCGAATTTTATATAGACTGACAATACACTTCAGTACTGCCAAATGTATAACACGAATCACAGGCGACTCCAATGATAAATTTATTTGATCGCTCGGTATTTTCCAAATTGTCAGTATGACTTTTCACGGCTATCAATACAAAGTTTATGTTTTTTAAGTTATTTATTGAGTTGTTGGATAAACGTTATATTGTATTCGTGTATTAGTTGCGCTTTATCTACTCAAATAAATTAAATGGTCGAACTTCGTTCTCACATTTACACATTCTTTCGTGGATAAAATGCAATAAATTACTATTATTATACAAGACCATAAAGTTAAATTTTATCAATGGCTGAATCGTTTAACGTCGAGAGGTTAATGATTCAAGAATGGATAATAATAACTTTATCGTAGTTTATAATACAAAATTTTATTCAATTCTTGTAACTTCATTAATCAATAAATATCTACAAAGACGAATTTTGAATGAACTGCCATGAAAGGTGACAATTTGGAGGGTCCCGAGAGATCAAATAAATTTATAATTAGAGTCGCCTGTGATTCGTGTTATACGTAGTACTGAAGTGTATTGTCAGTCTATGTCCAATTCTACGTTAGTAGGTTAGGTATTGTTTGTTATTTCACAGACTGACGCAAAACTTAACCTGCAAATCTCGAATTTTACATAGATTGATAGTGCTACCAACAATGCAGTAATGAGCGACATAAATAGATAAAATCCTAGTTTACGCTTCTGAAATGAATAGTTAAACTACAACTTGAACCGTAAGAATTAAATAACATATATCATCACTAATGTTTATGATTATTTATACTTTATATCAATAAACTTGTTTTGAAAAAACACGGTAATGAGTAATTTTATTTCCTTACTAGCAAGATGCCCGTTCTTCGTACGGGCAACAAATGTTTTTTCTTTTAAATTCCAAATGAATTCTAGGGCGCCCCCCTTCCCCTCACTCAATGCGCTAAAGTAACAAACGCTGCAAAACAATATTGTAAGAAAAAAGGAGACAAAATTCTTTCGAAAAAATTTCTCCACAACTTTTTCTAATGCTTTACATACCCCCTGGAGATGTGTACGTAATTGTCGTTCACCTTGTATATATTGATAAAACTATAGTTTTAGTATAACAATCAGATAAAATTAAAATATATATGTACAAACTAAATGTTGTATTCATAAATTTTAGCAGGATAAACTTAACACCCTACCCCTTTTCAGTTTTCCTTTTTTACCGCTTTAAGGGTAACATTAAAATCCCTTAAACCCCTTCCTAAATGTTTTAAGAATACATCTGTACGCCAAAAAAACAATGTTCTAACTCAATAAACATAGGAGATACAAAGGGTTCTTTAATTCACCCTGAATCCAGATTTGCACCTTTAGGGGTTGATTTGGGAAAATCCTGAAACGTGTTTTTAGACATTCGTATTGGATACCTATGCATGCAAAAAACCAAGTCGATATCTTATCGGGTTCAGAGATATTGAGGAATTCGTGAAAACACACTTTACCGCTTTTCACCCCCTTAAGGGTAACATTGTAAAATCCCTTAAACCGCTTTCTAAATATTTTAAGAATACATTTATATGCCAAAAAAGAATGCGCTAGCAGGTCTAGCTCAATAAACATAGGAGAGAACGAAGGGTTCTTTAATTCACCCCGAATCCAGATTTGCATTTTTAGGGGTTGATTATGGCAAAATCCTGAAATGCGTTTTTAGACACTTGTATTGGATACCTATGCAAGCAAACACCAAGTCGATATCTTATCGAGTCTAAGAGATATTGAGGAATAGTGAAAATACAGTTTACCCCTTTTCAACCCCTTAGGGGTAAAATTGTAAAATCCCTTAAATCACTTTCTAAATATTTTAAGAATACATCTATATGCCAAAAAAAAATGAATGTTCGAGCTCAATAAACCTCGGAGTTACAAAGGGTTCTTTAATTCACCCCGAATCTAGATTTGCACCTTTAGGGGTCGATTCGGGCAAAATCCTAAAATGTGTTTTTAGATACTTCTATTGGACACCTATGCAAGCAAACACCAAGTCGCTATCTTATCGGGTCTAAGAGATATTCAGAAATTCGTGTAAACACAGTTTACCCCTTTTCACCCCTTTAGGGTTAAAAAATTTTCAAATTCCCTTAAACCGCTTTCTAAATATTTCAAAAATACATTTATATGCCAAAAAAGAATGTTATAGCTCAATAAACATAGGAGATACGAAGGGTTCTTTAATTCACCCCCAATCCAGATTTGCACCTTTAGGGGTTGATTAGGGCAAAATCCTAAAATACGTTTCTAGGTATTTGCATTGATAATCTTTGCAAGCAAACACCAAATTGATATCTTATCGGGTGTAAAGATATTGAAGAATTCGTGAAAACACATTTTACCCCTTTTCACCCCTTAGGGGTCGAATTTCAAAAAATCCCTTCTTAGCACTACCTTACATAACAAATTGAACCTTCCACCCAAATTTCAAGTTTTTAGTGCCAGTGGTTTCGGCTCTGCGTTGATTAGTCAGGGTTGTGACTTTCCTTTATATACAGTGCGAGTGTAAAGTCTGGAACTATCGAAATAGAACTTTTATCAAATGTTTTTGAAAGAAATCTTCGAACACGTCAATTTTTATTTTAAAAAATACATATTTTACTGTAACTGTCACTTTTAGATTGTCTTTTGTTTTTGAGTTATGACGTTAGCGATACTTTTTTTAAATGGAAACCCTCAATTTTTATGATGAATTTGGACACAGCATGAAATTCTAAGACCAAATACTCTAAAAAAAGTATCATACTGTATTTTGAAATTTTCGAGAAAATCGTAAGGTTACCAGATCCCCTCAATACTAAAATTTCAATTGGTCCTTTTTCACTCAAATATTGTATCATTATTTATTTAATTAGAAGCACACAACAAAAACAGATAAACAAACTATGAAGAACTGTCATAATTTTAGAGCTAACTCATTCTTTCATGGCTACTTGATTTTTATTCGATTTTGTTTTAATACTTTAATAGCGATTTTCTCGAAAATTTCAAAATATAGTATCATACTTTTTTAGCATATTTGGTCTTAGAATTTCATGCTCTGTCCAAATTTATCATAAAAATTTGGGGTTTCCATTTAAAAAAATGATCGCGAACGTCATAACTCAAAAACAAAAGACAATCTAAAAGTGACAATAACAGTAAAATATGTATTTTTTAAAATAAAAATTGACGTGTTCGAGGATTTCTTTCAAAAACATTTGATAAAAGTTCTATTTCGATAGTTCCAGACTTTACACTCGCACTGTATGTATAGATAATAAGCTGTAATATACACCAGAAAATCTACACGGGCCCTCCCCCGTCTTTTAATCTGAAGATGGCCGCCGCTGTTCAAAATTCGAGAAATGAGCCCCTCCTAAAAGAAAATCCTGGCTACGTCACTTCCTACTGCTGTTAGCATTCCCCGGAAATATAAGTCTATATCTCTTTTTTCGGTATGCCTGTTTGTATTTCATAAAATGAAACAAGATGAGTCGGTGCAGGCCTCTTATCGATACTTCAGCACACTGGGAGCATGGTGCTTCTTCAGGCACATTTAGTCTTCGTAATCTGTTGAAATGGTACTTTCAATGTGATGTGGCCGTTATCATATTATGTTAGATATATAATCGCGCCATATGTGCGACGACTTGAGCTAAACATAATTTACAAAGGAGACGGAAACTAATACTACTGCAAAGCCTGGGAGATGGAAATCGGTTTAAAAGCGAGTGGGCGACCTTTCAATACCGTTACCGGTGAGTACGGGCAAGGCAGACAGCGCTGATAATGTGGCATTTCAGATTAAAAGTGAGAAGAGATCGAGATTTGCATGAGCACCCCTATAATTAAAAACGAGATTCGAATTCGCGATCTGAAGCTAGGGATGTGCGGTACGATCCGATATTTTGAAGTACCGGTACTTTGTCTTCCGATACTCGATATTTTGTACCGGTATTTCAGTCAGCGATCCAATCCAATACGATTTATTTTCGGTCAGTATCGGATCGGCAGAACCGATCCTGGATTTTTGCCGCCTGTCTAGAAATAATTCATCTTTTGACTTTTTATATTAAAAATAAAAATTAAATTCTTTACTTTTAATATAGAAAGTTTTAAAACTATAAATTTTGAAAAAACCAAAGGGAAAAGGTCCAAAATATGCCCTTTTTCTTCAAGGGTAAAAAACCTAAGCCAAGTGCAAATATTACTTTTATTGAACTAACAGTTCTTGAAGACTTAAATGGTCGCACGTAGATAACTTTCAATAAGTCATTTTCAGCTTCTACAAACGCAAGAACAAAAATCAAAACAAGATGATTTTGCTGAGCCGAAATGTTTCTGTTTAATCTGCGTACGTATTACGCTTCGGATTTCGACTGGTACAGCAAAATTGTAATTAATGAATTGTAAAATAATGACTAATTCTGGTGGACTGGAGCTCTCATGTATCCCAAAAAATTTTATGGTGATGATTAAATATCCAAAGAGAACTTCATTATTCAGCTTAACTATTTATAACAGCAACAGCAACTTCTCACTAGGATATCGCAACGAAATTCCGTAAATCCCCGAGAAAAATTTTATACCCGAGATTATAAAAAATTGTGCCTATAAGGCAATTGCCACAATTGTGTCACTCGTCAGTCCATCGCGGTCGCCGTGGGGGTTCGGTTAATTAATTAACAGTTCTGTTTTTATTATCAGTTTTCTTTTATTATTCAGTGAAATTGTGGTTTATATTGTGTTTTTTAAACAAATATGCCACCTTCAACCAGTAACGTTTGGAAAGTATTTATTAAGACAGATTCTGGAGGAAAATGCAGACTGTGTCAGTGTGAAGTTAAAAGTTCAGACGGAACTAGAAATTTAAGAACAGTTCGAAAACGAAAAGAGAAAAATGGCCATAATTTATTTATTTATAAAAATAACTATATTAAGTGGTATATCGTTAGAATCTTTGAAAAATTGCCTTTTTTATAAAGTCATGGCTGACTATGGTTTCCATTAGAAAAAACACAAGTTTGTGTCATAACTCAAAAATTAAAGCTTAAATAAAAAATTTGGTTGGACTATGTTATTAATCACATAATTTCTACAACTTTTTTCTTTACACATTTTTTCTAAAGTTAGTAATAACAGAGCTATAGGCACCTGAACGAAATTAGAAAAAAAACATTTTTGCGAAATATCTAGTTAGGCTTGCATTTTTTCCAAAAAACAAAAAGCTCATTAAATTGAGCTCGTAAAACTGCAATTCTTTCCCCATTTAACCGTCTCTCTATCTCCAATACTTTCCGAGATCCCCATGCTAAGCATTCAAATAAACTCACCCTGTATACTTTTAATGTTTCAGTTATTATATTTATGTTAGTTTTAAAGTTTCTGAGCGTTTATATGTACACTATTTAATAAATGTATTTCTAATACTGATTTTTCAATTGTTGATTTCTTGATTGTTACGCCACTATTATTGCTAAACTTCTATTTGCTATACTAGGACTCGAAGTGTGGCATAAATAAATTTAGAAAATATCCCGGATCGATTGTGTACCGGTATTTCATGTACCGGTACTTTTGTATACGATACTGCTTCGAACCGGTACTTGTAAGTCGATACGATACGATACGATGGTACCGGTACTTTTCGGTGTATCGAACATCCCTACCTGAAGCTCAACGACAGTCCACTAGTGTTCACACTACACCAATCTATTAGCGTATTTAGGTGACAGTTTAACATACATTGCTGGCAACGATACAGATCGAAAAATACATAAAAAGAAAAAAAAAACGATCTATCTCCCCAAACAAAACTCATCCGGATAAATTATGTCATTCTCGAGTTATTATGTTTACAGCATTCGGAATGGCAAACATTACAAGTTCAAGTAGCATGTATTTAATACATTTGGGTTATTATTTTGTAAGAAGGTAGTTACGAGTCCCGAAAATGATCCCTTATAAATTTATGTAGCATTACGGCAATATATGGGGTACTTTAAGATTACAATGAACTTGAACCCCCAAAACGTGTTTCGTCTACGGACGAGCTGTGTACACAGTTTTACAGTAATAAGTGGCCGCTCCTGCGACAAGATGCGAATTTAGATTAGCTGCAGTTTAAGGTTTGTGCGTACTTAGTACAGAAATATCTGTGTATTTAAAGGCTGTGTGTACGTGTATGACCGTAAAAGAAAGAGATTTATTTAATCGTCGACAATAATATTGAATTAGAATTTCCCGAGGAGTATTTCTTTTATCCATGGCTTAAAATCCAGTTTTACCACTCTTTTAGAACCACTGACATAACAGTTGTGGCCAGGCCTTACAAAAACACAAGTTAAGTAAATTTTTAAAAATCTATTTTTTTATAAACGGAAACCGAATGATGATTTAAAAAGAAATGTATTTCTCCTGGAATATTTTTCACACCCAGCTTCATTAAGTTGCGAGAGGAAATCTGTACATTTTTATATGTTGTTTATGAATCGAGAGATAATTATTGATACACTACTTAAACATATAGCATTATAACAGCATCAAACAATCTCTAAAGGGCTTTACTCAGATCTTGCCTCGCAAGTGGACGTTGTGACACTACACAATTATAAAAATTAGAGGAAACTAGAGGTAAATGTAAATATATCTTAATAATACTGAAACAATAAAAGCAAAATGATTTTTTTGACGATTCTACCCAGACAACGTTCTTTTCCTAATCCTCGAACCTTTGCTAGAAGCATCTATACATGTTCAGTAGTTTATCCGATTCAAATTGTATTCCTTGGCGCGAGTTTTATTGATTCCTCTAAAGATGACAGCTGAGCTATTGGAATGTGTATCTGGGGTGGAACAGAAGTAGTGACAATGATAAGATTTTTCCGTAATATTTAAAATTTCGTATTTTTCTTTTTGCAACTCACACCTGGAATTTTCTACACGATCACCTACGACTTCTACGTTTTCAAACGCTTCATGTAACGCTGAAAACCTATTGATTCAGTTTCAAATCGTCCAATCACAGCCTTCGTATCTTGAACGTTCTACAAGATGTTACACATACACAAACGATTTGATAGCCTAATACAATAGAAAAGTAGAAAAATAAAATCTTGTAAAGCACCTTTCGTTCCTCTGAAAATACCCTCCGGGAAAAGGTGAAAAGCCGAATCTATATCCACGAGGAAACGCTGAATTCGAATCCACCTGTTGCGAGAGGTGAAAAACCGGCACAACTTTATTAGTTACCAAGAAAAGCAATCTCCATTCATAACTCCTGCCGCTTGTAACGACAAGCAGTGAAGTCATCAACTGAGTAATTTGCACAGAAACGTAACTAAAAAGCACTGAAGTAAGCCTCTTCCTCTTGCCTTTTAATGGGACATGCGGCTCTTTAGCCAGTAGTGAGTTTCCCCAACAATTAATTTTTATACAGTTACGTTATACACGTCGGTTATGTGGCAGTTTCCTCTTTTAACACACATATAAAGTTTAAGACTTCCGGTACACGCCTGTCGGAATTTAAATTAATATGTTCATCCTCCAGAAATTAATTGGATGGCTGCTTGTAATTTTAATAGCCTTTAATAGCTGTATTGAATGGCCGACGTGGAGCAGAAATTATTGTAATTAATAGGCTAGCACTATGGTTGTCGAGTTAGCATGACAAACAACTTTAAATGTGGGAGGGGTAGATGTAATTTTGTTAACCGTCCTTTATTTTAAGTAGGTCTGAAGAATGGATAAATGCACTTCTCAGTAGAAAATTTTGAATTAAAATTGTTTAAAAACATGCTTTCTCTAGACAAATTAAAGGAAGCTTTCTGCAAAATTGAAGTTGCATTACTCAAATTACCAACACAAAAAGCATGTCTGGAAAATTAAAGGCCAACATGCAAACGATAAGATCGCAACTAATTGGAAAAAACTAGAACAGAAGAAGCAGACCAGAGAAAATTAAAATGTAATAAGACGAATTTAAATCATTTTCAAATTAAACAGGACGTGTACGAAATAATTTCATAATTTTAAAAACAATTGCAAACAACTACCTAATTAAGGAAACATGTACATACGATGTTCAAACAATTACAGAAGCAAATTAAACAAGCTAGACTTACGGCTATAAAAAGTTTACGGTTTCTAATGCATTAATAAATTATAATGACGTTTTATAAATAAATGCTATTTTACATAATGCTCAACGAAACATTATCGTTACGTAATTATAAGTATAGTTTAAAGAAAGTTCTAGTCGAATCTTCGGCCATAATCGAAGGTAGAAAATAGCGATTAAAAATTTTATGTTCCGAGGCATATCGAGACTTACATTTAATTTCCGAGTATAAACCAAACATTTTTTAAAATTTAAACAGAAGAGACCTTACGTAGAAAATGTATTATAATGAGAGCTAAGCCTTTAAACCTCACATATCCAAATTTAAACATAGTTCTAAGACTAAAAATAATGAAAGAATCACATTAGGCACATAAAAAATCTGAAATGTGCGCTCAATAGCCAGCCTTTCCAAATTAATATATGTAATTAAAATTACACAAAGTGATTATGCATGTACCTACATATATTTACTTTGTTCACATCTTTTTTGCGGGAAGGTTGACCATGGACGCTTCCACAATTTAGCTGTGTAAAAGACAACATTTTTAATTAAGTACATGGAAGGTCTTACAATTCTTTAGATATTAAATATTTCTCCACATGTTCTACCGAAATAAGCAAATGTGTCAAATAACAGTAAATTTCTTAGAGGTTATACAAAAAGTTTACACAACAAAATAACAATTTCAGTTATGTTCCTGCGCAACTTAATAACAAAAAGCAAAAGCCAACCTTAAAACAAAACAGGTGTGAACTTATTATAAATATTGACATTAATCTAGTTATTTATGTACCAAGGGTATTGTGAAGATGTTTATGCCCTTTCGAGGGCGACAAATTTACAAACCTGAGGGCCTCTAGCCCGAGTACATCAAGATAATACTACAGGCTATCATAAAAAAAAAAAGTTTCATATGATTGGCCCACATACGTAGTAGATATGACGTTTGAAATATGGCTACTTTGAGCGGTTTTACCTTGACCCCCCCCCCCCCCCCCCCCTAATAAAACTTTGATATCTTGTAGTTAGGTAACTAAATGGAATAGGACCTATCTTCATATTATAGGGATGTAACGAGTACCCGGGCCCACCCGGGTAATAGTCAACCCGGGTATATTTTCAGGACCCGGGTACCCGACTAGTAAACTATGTAATGTCCAGAAAGTCAGCCTTTTTCGGAGAATATGATAAAAACTTAAAAACAATAGAAGTAAGCTCTAGAAAAACACAACCCATGCAATAATATCAAGAATCATCCCATACCATACCACATAATGTTGATTCTTGTTTCATATAAGGCAATAGATCGGCTTCACGGAAATATTCAACCCGTCAATAGTACCATTAAATTGCGTCAGTATGGGATAAAGTAACATAAACATCCTGTGTGATGTCGATGCTGCTACCAATTTCGGATAAAAAGTTACGTACTTGAATTTGATAGCACTGGAAGTGTGAAAATATTTACGAATAACAGATGATTTGTAGTTTGAACTCGGCAAGTAGGTACTATTTCGATTTAGTTCAGTTTAAAACTCCCGGCGTTAAAATGCGGAGAGCTTGAACATATATAAATACTGTCATAAAAAAATCGCCTGTATGGAAATATTTTCATTCGCCAGAAAATAATAAGGCAAAATTTTAAATCTTCGGGTACCCGAGAGTACCCGGGTACTGTTTCGGGTACCCGGGTTTGATTTTAGACCGGGTACGACATCCCTAGTTCATATAACATTTTATACTCAAAATGACCTCCCCAACATACAGTTGAAGTTTGGTCCGCCCGGTATAATTTATAAATCACCTTGTATACGTGCTATTACTTGTGCAATCTAGCATATATTCTAGCATTTCGCAAACTAAATATTCTCTATGACCCAGTGTTCAAAAGTATCAAAGGCCTTTTGGAAGTCAATAAAAGCCAAGGACATGGTTACACGTGCTAAACTTTTTCAGGAATCCCGGAAAGCAATAATATGTATAATTGGGGTTTTTCATGCAAACCTCTATGGCGAAGTGAAAGACAATTGTAACAGAGTTCAATGCGATACGCATTTACATGAGTTTAGTATACTAAAATATTGCAATTCCCAGCAACATTAACGTAATGAAACAAATGAAATAACGAAGTCAAACCTACCATCTTTGTCCAAATATTCATTGCAAGTTCTTTACCTTAATCTTGGAATTTATTCCTTTATGCAGTAGAATGTTTTGTTAAATGTCAGTTCACAATCAACATTTATCAAAGCAGAACGGCTAAATGTGGACAATCACATACTGTTCGGAAATTTAATCAATTTAGACAATCTCTCTCTCTTATTACAAAATCATCACCAGTGATAATACTTGTCCTGTTCATCACGAGTAGTCCATAAAACTAAATGATGAATAAGGAATACTACCTGGGAGTTTTGAGAAGATTGACATGGTTCCCTAGCGGTTTCTGGATGTTCCCAAAACTGAAACCGCCTTTGAAGGGGACAGATTTGAAGATGTAGAGCAGATCAAGAAGAACGCAACGCAACAGCTGAAGGATATTCCAAGAGTAGAGTAAAAAAAATGCTAGAAGAGCTGGAATAAGGCTGTGACTTGCCATGGGATTACTTTTAAAGGAACTGAAGCGCCGATGCTCCAGCTATTTTTTTATATCGGCAGGTCGGATAGTTATCGGAAAAAAATTCTTATTTTCATATTTTACTTTCTAGAAATGACAATGAAGTGCCAAACCTTGTTTCAACGAAATTGACTTTTTAACTAATATTTATTAACATTTTATATTTTTCCTGTGATATAACGTCTGTTGCATGTTAGTGGCGGATTCAATGGAATGTCATCGATTGCATTGGATTGCAACAAACGCGTCCGCCAATAGTTATAAATAAATAAATACATAGCTTTTTATATTAGAATACTTGTAAATTTCTCTTCCTGTCCATTTTGCTCTTATTTATTTATTTCTTGTATATGTTGATGAAAATAATAATACCACTATCCAGCCAGCTGAGAAACAGCGGGATCCAGCTACTTGTCGGCTATATAACAAGATAACCAGCATAATTAGTATTATGGAGGTAACATAAATAAAGTCTGCACTATTGCAGATGTACCCAAAACAACTGTCTTATGCTGTTAATCTGAAAGTTCGAATTGATACTCAGGATGGCAAGATTGATTTTTACTTACTTCCTCCTGTTCTGGAATCTTAATGTAACATTTTTATTCGATTACAATAGTTCCCCATACTATACTAAGAGAACCTAACAATTTGAGAGCCTCGCGGAGTTTATTTAACAACAAAATGCGAGCGTTTTACGCACACACCAATAAAATTTTAGTCCCCTCTTGTGTGTTCACAAACAGTCCATCAGTTGCGCCTTCAAAGTAGCAGCGAAAATTTATCGACTTTCTCGTAAAAATCTGCCAATAAATAACGTCGGCGGCCGACTGCATGTAGCTGAAATAATAGCCCATTTCAGCAATAAATTTCCGCAATCTGAATCTGAACAGTAGCCTGCAGCGCGAAAATGCACTGTCGTAACGAGAATCCGCGAAAGGAAGTGACAACCGCCTGCGAGTGGCAGATTCGAAAGTACCCTTGATGACATTCGGTTCGACCAGGCTTTCGCGAAATTAGCGTTACGCTGCGGCAATTACCGCGGGGAAAATGGACCGCATTGTTTTAAAGTTGGGGGTTACCGGCGATCTGCTCTGGAATTCGCGGGTAATAGTGCCACGGGGGAGAAATTGTTTGCGGCGTACGAACGGCTTGTTATGGAAGTTCAAACACTAAGCTTGTGTCAACACTTCCGGCGTTGTTAACCTGAAATGTAGTTAGGTAGGGTTAATAAAAAATATTTCAATCAGCCCTCTGCATACTCTGTTATAATCAGTAACTTCATTTATCTTCCGGCGACGAGAATCATTCACTTACAAAAAAAAAAACTTCACCAACCAAATGCATTGAACACCCGATAGTATGAGGTTGTACACTACTTACTTTCCCTGACCAACTTAACAAACTATTTTTCTATAGTTTCTTCGAACTGAAATGCACTTCTAAACAAGATACTCCTTCGTCAAAACATGATGACGGTTGCATGGTGCATTGGTAAATTCATTATTGGCCTGCCCGACGACCCTATTCCATTCAACGGAGTAGGCTAGCCACCTTCCCAGGGCGCGGCTTATGAAATCGCACCTCGTTCGTTAATAACAGCGTGTCTGCCTATATTGTGAGGATGAAGAAGGTACATTCTAGTATAAAGTGAGCGCAGTAGAGCAACATCATAGCTAGAACTCAGGTTGTCTTTGTTCCTCCTAGTGCTCACCCTTTCTCGCAACGCGCAAGTCGACATGCAAGCTAATATCCGTTGAGCTGTACTTCGAAGCGAGGAAGAATTACAAGCGAAGAAGAGGTGGATGGATCGCATCAAGGAGAATATGAAACATGTTAACATGGCCCCAGAAGGTGCCCTTAATCAGCGGAAGTGTATACCAGCTTGCCGAAAAGCGGGTCCCGTAGTACTAACAAGGGACAAACGCTAAGAAGAAGAAGAAGTAGAAGAAATAGAAGAAGAAGAAGAAGAATTATCTCCAATTTCCTGCTGCTATTATTGCCTTAATTTCTATACTTGATTCATTATCCCTAGTCATGATGCTTCCTAGGCACTGAAAGTGTTCTTCTTCAAAATTGTAATTGTTTATGGCAATATTTCTTCTTCTTCTGTCTTGCGTCTCTATACATTACTATATATTTTGATTTTATTCGTTTACTTTCAATCGAGTCTTCTTAGTTTCCTTCTCTAGCTTCCACTAACTTGTTCTCAATGCCTGTTCAGTTTTTGCTGAAAGCATCTCATTGTGATAAAACTGTCAGAACATTTTTAAAATGTACGAATGTACGGCTAATTGGCCTATTTTCAAAATTACGACCCCGTGTGTAAATAGGTTTTTCATATTTTTCCGCTTGAATTTAAGTGTATCGAGTTTTATGCAGGCTTTGTCATTATAGCGTCACGCAGCTGTGGAACCGCTTCGGGCTGTCTGGCTGCACAAGTGTGCATGTATCGCCTCACGGCTGTCGTGAACTTGCATTCCAGCGTGTTTTCTAGCATGAATTTAAAATGCAAGTCTATGAGTGCGAGAGAGAGAACGAATGGTTTATCTTGTTTTTCGTGTGGCCGATGTTCAGTAGATTATCGATCGGCTGGTGCTGGGCGCGAGCGAAGCAGTCCCTCCCGTTTTTTCTGGGCTGCGTGGCATGTCGTTTTGTCAGTTAGGAGCTGGCATCAGGCACGTGACGGCAGGGAGTCGAGAGAGAGTTGGAGGTGCGCGCCCAGCGGCGTCTTTCCCTTTGGGGTTGGCGTTCGCTTGGGCTGCGAGATTGTTTTTCCCGTATTGTTTTGGAGTGTGTTCTGGAGCTTGAAGGCAGGTGGGTGGATGGTGTTGATTCTTCAGTGTTGTGCCAGGTGCTTCTCTTGTTATGGACCATCGTGCCATCAACCCTTTGTTCAAAGGTGGGATTATTCCGAGAGCGATTACCCCCGGGCGAATTTTACGTGCGAGTTTGGTAACATTTTGGTCGCATCATTGACTATTTGCGACGTTTGAGGGACAGCACCATCTTCGGCCCCGCTTCGAGTTTATTAGAGCCACCAACTTCGTTCCGCGACTTTGGGTCACAAGCCGTTGGCTGGATGTCGCTACGACCACCGCAGACGAAGCTATGTGAAAGAGGTACTGTACTAGTCGTAAGCCGTCCACGCTAAACATGAGCGACCCCCATTGTCGTCACGCTTTGCGTACCCCATTATTGGTGCACCGTCTTTATATATCTTATTTGTGTACCATATTTATGTACTTCATTTGTGTACCGTATGTGTGAAAGACAATAGACCCACTTGTCGGACGTTCCCGCTGCATTTTTCTTTGTGTTGCATGTTGATTTTCAGTGTAAGCCATCTGTAGTGTCGTCGCCCGATTGGCGGCTAGTGTAAGATTGATGTAAAGCGGACCCTGGACGATCCGGTGAGCGTCAAGATAGGTTCAAGCGCTCAGGCTGCCGGCTACAAGGAGTCTCAAAGTTGCACCCATACTCTACCCAGTTTGGCTTTCGGGGTTCCGTCAGACGCGGGTTCAACTACCTAATCCCGTGGCGCCCTATTATTCTGTAACATCCTGTATACGTCGTCACACTTGTCTCTACGGCGTCTCGTTCATAGGACCACTCCCATCTCCCTGAGCGTATTCAGCCGTAGATATTAGTCTGTTTTCGAGAATTCCAGGGCAAGTAGTGACGTTTCCCGGACGTGATAAGTTAGGTGGCACTCTCGTACCACGAGATATCGTAAAAACAGTTTTACACCGTAACAAAAACCCATGCATCGACAAGACCTACTACGAATATTATAATATCCTGGATTTAAGTATATTTTTCTTATACGTGTTGCTTTTTTGTCTCCCATTTTTTCGCTTAAATGTGAACAAAACAAATCACTTGGCGCTAGGTCAAACAGATTAGATTTTACATCTTCAATAGCTTTCATAGCAAGATACGGTGCTATCCCTTGATGTCTTAATGGAAGGAACACGCCAACCGCCAACTTTCATTCTTCTTTTTTCTTCGATTACTCATAATTCAATATTATTGTGGACTCATATTGTCATGATCGCCTCCAAGTATTAAATAGTCTACTAAGAAATTGTTGTTAGCATTTCAAATGGAGGATGTAACAATTCTAAATTTGCAGGGAAGTCAAAATCCACCTTGGATTTTCTTTATTCTTTATTCTACAGGGTGTTTCGTATCGTTATATTCAAATTTTGGGAGCATAAAATAAACTTAATTCTAACGCTAAAAAACACAAAAGTGGTAGGTCGATCTTTATTCGTTCTGAAGTTACAGACTTTTGAAATTATAAACCACAGTACTGTATTACAGGGCTTAAGATTCATATTCATCCCATAATAGTAAATTACAGCAAACAGATCTAAAAAATGTTTCTTCACAATTAAATCGCAAAGGGTTTGAACGATGACAGGTACTCGTAGATGCTGGACATTTCTGCGCCTTCCCGTTAGGCAACCTTTCTATATGACAAATAAAACATACCTTTTGGTATGACAAAGTCTAATGAAGTTATGTATAGGGTTATTTTTGTTATCATCACAATTTGTTAGGGAATTTTGATGCTATTGGATAATTTTTTGGAACACTTCGTTTCTCTAGAGCCCGGTTGGTGCAAAACCAAGTAAAAGTTGTTGATACACAGTTGTAATCAAAATGGTATAGACAATTTTCTAGGCAAATTTGGTAGAGGTAAGTGGTCTTCTTAGTTCTTTAGTCTTTAGCCTACTAAGTGGTGACAATGCATTTGTGATTGTTGTCTTGAGTGGTATCGCCCGCACTCTAGAGGAGGGATTTAATTTCAGCCGAACACGAACTAAGGGGTTAGTCAATTTCATGCATAGCGTGAAAGTAGCAGGTGCAACATGACCGACCTTTTACTGCGGCGTTTCTACGTTTTTCGACCTTTTTCGACGTTCTTCTACGTCATCCTTTTTAGTTTGTTTCGGGTGCTTTTTTGGCGAGTGGGTTCGCCATAAATTTATATTTCGTCTTATTATGGATTCACTATGAGCCCCTGACCTGCGGAAAGTTTCCAGTTGCTGGTCCAGCATGGCGAGTTGCGTTTTGAAGAAATCATAAGTTTCTGTTTTATTTGCACTAAAGTCATTACTTAACGTTTATATTATTTTATTATGTTAGTGTCTGCACTGACAAAATAGCGCAAATACTTGAATTTGAGTTGTTTTAAACTGTTCGTAACAAGGTACGAAAAATTGGTCTTATAGACGACGTTTAATAATACCTGCGTTCGAAATAGCTATTTAAGATTCTCACATAATGTATGTCTGTATTGTCAGTAACCTGATTTTACTTTGCGATGTAGAGGCTGGTGCTTTATACGCTTGCGTCTGGCGGTACTACAATGCTCAACTTGCCCGGATTCAGGTTACAAAGAAAGATGGAGGGCGCATTTTGAGCTTGCGCAGCAGACATTGTATGAGGTGTATGTCTTAGTGATGTGTTGACCTTGTTACTCTATCTCTTAGGTCTATGATTCTGAGTAGAGCACAGTAAATTTGGTGCCTAACTGTGAATGGTCTCACCGAGCCCAGTTCAAATCGGCAAGGCTGCGGAAAAATTCCGGCTCCAGGTGATACGAACGGAGGACTTGCTTAACGCAAGCGCGTTACCAACTGCGCTACCTGGGTTCACTACACATAATGGATAAACTTGCAATAATTGGAATATGCTTTAATTAATAATCGTGATTTTACTATTACAAACTCGCGTTGTATTTTCAATTGACAGATTGCTACGCCACTTTAACTACAATATTTTCCACTCGTATGTACGCACTTGTTTTTTTATTTGGAGGAGATGGATGCTTTGTTTTCTTTGGTGCGTTTTGTGTTCTTAAAATTAAAACGATTGGTCCTTGATTTTGCATTTGAACTGCAACCACTATAGTGTTAAGTACCTAGCTAACAGGTTGTTACGTGTCAAAAGCGTAATTGACATGAGAATTATTTGGTGTAAAATACAAGGCCGTGTAAAAGCTCGGATAACAATTTTGTTTTCAATTGTTTTGCCAAAAAAAGGTAGCGACCTATCCAGACAGGATTTCTGTGTATTTAATGGTGCTCCAAGCTTTTCTTGTGGCTTCAGATGTGAATTATTAATTGAGAAAGCTTGCTGGTATGCAGGTTAGAGAACTGGACTCCTTTTTGAGATCTCAGCCCGCATCTTAGGGTGGTTTAAGGAAAACAGAATTTTCTTGTTGTATTTGCTTCGCCTGTTACTAGACAGGCTAGGTGTAATTTCTCCAATTTCAAACCGTATTAACGTAATTTCAAAGAGTTGACTCTTATTTGGGAATTTGTCACGTACAGAGCGCAACATTAAGGCCATCTATGAGAGTTTACTATTTCGACCATCACCCGAAGCTGTAGGGGTCGGCGCTCTACACAACACCAGGAGAGCTTGGTTTGCGCTGTTTTAAGCTGTTTGAGGCCTTCCGGTTTACCTCTTGCCGCTTCTCCTATCCACTTTTGGGACCCTAGATCGTCACCGCAGGTACAAGCGTGCCCACCTTCAGATAAGTAGTGCAACTTAAGAAATAATATCTAATAATGTTTCGTACCACAAATTTGGTAAAACAAACTGTAACTGTGTCTAATACGGAATAGTACCTTTTATTAGTTCTATATTTCTTGTGTGTAGACGTAGAGCACTAATTATTGCTATGATAACTTTAGATTAGGTGCATATTTTTAGTAGGGAACGTATGATAACTATTTATATTAATTTTGTACTGATTATGATATGCGCTTTGTTTTAACAAATCGCATGCACTGACTTATATTTTTCAGTACCTAAGCTCGTTACTGCTACCTTCTACAGTGTGCTTTCGTAAAGTAGTGAATAAATTCGTCAAAATTCAAGGAATAACTTTGGAAAAACGCTGGGACCCGTCGATTTGTATTTTTATTTCGCATTTCTTCAAATAAAATCTATACTTACAAGGTGACCCGCTTAAAAGGTGTGACGTCATCGATGTTTTGTTTTAATGGCAATCCAATTTAATTGCAATGACAACATTAAAAACGACTAAATTACATTTCCAAATTGTACACCTTGTCTGCCTGACAGTAGCCAAGACAACCGACATGTTTTTTAATGATTGTTGTCATTGATAAAAACATAAAATCATACTTCTTAAAATTAAATAAAGTATTTTGCAATTTTAAAATTGTTTTTCTTAATTTCTGGTGATGTGACCTATACGCAAAAATTAGCTTTCAAATTCCGTAATAAAGGAAAGGGGTTGTCATTAAAAAATTGACGACGTATATATTTTAATTGAAAAAAATGCGCAAATAAAAATAAAAATCGACGG
This sequence comes from Agriotes lineatus, assembly GCA_940337035.1. NCBI lineage: Eukaryota > Metazoa > Arthropoda > Insecta > Coleoptera > Elateridae > Agriotes > Agriotes lineatus. Next base: position 1,564 of record CALNHX010008320.1, on the reverse strand, counting down.
GATCCAGCATTCTTTCCAAAAATTATTCCTTGATTTTTAACGAATTTATCGACTACTTTACGAAAGCAATGTATATTTCAGATGTTGTGTTAGTAAATGCTGCGATTTACTCTGAGTTTATAGTTCTTGACCTATCTGAGTATATTTGTTGAAATTGGAAAAACTTGTTGGCGCTCATGTTAATTGGAAATTAAATCATTTAAAGAACCGCACGCCGTATCCTATGCAGCCCTGGCGATCCCTCAAATATACTCTCGTAGCGTTACAATATTTGAATTACAATTAGGAAAACTAAAGTGATCAACTAAGAACGATAACAAGGTATTTTTCCAGCTGCATCAAGTAAGTATTTGTCGTTATAACTATCGGTGAATACACGTAACAAATTAACATCAACAATTAGATCAGGGACAACAAATACTGTACAGAACATCCCATTTTCGATTAATTTCTTATGTAAACCTATTTTATCCCATCAAGTGGAAACCACGGAGACTTCTTGTAGATCCAAAGTTATCATAAAATGTTTAAAGCAAGTTCAATCCTGAACTGCCTACCTGTTGCTTTCTTGTTTCTTCTAATTTCAATTCAATGTCAGTTTTACACGTCCACACCCACTACAAGTTTTAATTGAATTGGCAAAAATAGTCTGCGGGAATAGTTGTAGTTAAACAATAAGTTGCAAAAATAGGAACGACTGCGCACCTGCAGGGGACAATTTAATTGATGCTGCGTTTGACATAGCAAGAGCAGGGCTGAGTTGCTAGTAATCACATTGTAACGGTTTACTGCGTTCGCTATTAACGTCCTAATTTGGCGTTTGAAGAATAATTCACAACGAATGAAGTTAATAAAATGCAAATTAATGTAAATAAAAATATAAGAGTAGACGTAAAACGCATGTCGGAGCAAATTATAATTACACTTAAATATTTCAAGCTTTTGCTAACATTGAAGTATTTTAAGGTATAACGACTTTAACTTCTTAATTACAACCATTTCTATCATTACTGATATAATGCACATTTCTTACCTACACATAAAACAAAAGACCAACTAACATGCGCTCCAGCAACTTAATTTTTCAGGTAGATGGTTTTGCAATTTGATTATTTTACGCCTCCTAAATAATACAATTTACAATTATTCTTGTTCTTTTTTAACAGTTATCCATTCTGAGAAATATCCAGTATCTCACACTTTCAAATTTTAATATTAACAAAAAGCAAACCATTCTTCTATAATTCCAACATTATTTGTTGTAATAGGACACAGAATAATTACATACGCCGGTTTTCCATATGCCAACCACATGTGTAAGCTTTCTCTAAAATTAAAGGCATGCCTGCATGTATATTATTCTTGGAGGAACGCGTACGACAACGGGAAACCGTAACAAACCACTCACTGTCAAATCACAAGCGGCAGCTGGAAATGCAAAAATCGAGAAATGGCAGCGTTTATTGCATTATTACAGTCTTTAACCTCAAAAAGGCAGTCGTGCACGAACGAACTCACATTGTACTTACGACAAGTTCTTTTTTCAGCAAAAACTTCACAGCAT